>CM032230.1:102600000-102820000 GCA_019009955.1 Riptortus pedestris | reverse complement strand
CTAAACTGATAATCTGGGTACATGTTTGTAAACCAAATTGGACTTCTACCTAAAATAGAGACAATTTATGTCAAAACAATAAAAAATGGTGAAAAAGAAATCAATTTCACAACAAATCATGAAGTTTACAAAATCCAATCCACATCAAGTATATCTCAAAGATTTGACATGGATCGTGTCGTTCAGTTAAGGAGATTAGAGAAATATTACAAACCAAGGAATGACAGTGTTTTATAGAATTATGACCCTTTGCCTTACCCTTGTCAAGATTTGTACTAATAGAGGCGACGTAAGTCAGTGTTTAAGTAACTTTCACTGAGCATATTTAAATTATTTAATATTTATTTCATTTTTGTAAATTTAAAATACCTTCTAAATGAATACAGACATTTGGAGATTTGGGAAGCATGAATTAACTAAGGGACTATGTGAACGTCTGAACTCACCGAACAATTTGTACTAACTATTACTTGATATTAAACGCTCATATACCTGATTACTTGATATTGAACCTCCTACAGATTAATTAATATTCTTAAGTATGCTAAATGAGCACATTTATCTCTGTACACGAATTATACATTCAATGGGAGCAGCACAGCAGCCAAAGAAAACTAAATAGGAGTGTAGAAATAAACTTTATTTGTGAGACAGAATATTAACAAAATAAAATTAACAATTTCACGCCCCCAGCGCCTTGATGAGCACAAATTCGACAAATGACAGGACAATATAAACCACCATAACCTACAATATGGTAGATAAAACTTCAAAAGATTTAGGTACAATTTCATGACTAACTAAAGCTTCTTTAGTTAATTTCAAATGAAACCATAACATCAATGTCCTGAATTCTGCAAACAGAACTGTGTTCAGAGCAACGTACTACTTGATTAAAATCCATAGTTCCGTCCTGACTAGAAATGAGTGGTAAACTGAAGACAATAAATAGTAGCATAAATTAGACTTTCAAAAATAATATATTTAGTACGAAAATAAGTTCGAGACACAAGGAGGATGAATATAATGATGACATGGTCAAAACATGTTGAATCAAAGGGTAATCTTTGTAACTGTTCTTATGAACAGTTGCTGTCCATTAAACCATTAAATGAATACAATGAAAACGGTTAGTGCAATTTGCGAGCAGTCGTAAAAGCTTCTTCATGACTCAAAAACAACCATTTGCTAACATAATGTCTACAAATGATAAACCACTCAAGCTCACTTGACTAGCTAAGTGATGAGAATTGTGTTTTACAGAATTATAATTTTGTATTTAGGGATTTATGTATATTGGAAAATCGTCGTAATAAAACAACTAACTGATGGAACAGGAAAATGAGTTCCAACATTTACAAATTACAAAGTCATTTAATAAAATTATCGCTTAGCATAATTTTTAACCACTAAAATACCTTTTTGATAATACAACTGAAGCAATTAACAGAAAATGAATATTAACTAGTAATAAAAAAATATTAAGAATTCTCTAAGTTGTGCATTGGCAAACTGAAGTAGTGTTCATTCCTACCCACGTGACCGACAACCACATCCAGCAAGGATTGTATACAAGACAGTTTTAACAGACAAACATTTAAAAATGACTCGTTCAGGAAAACTTAGACGTATCCAATTTAATAGTTATTAATTTATTCTGGTCAATGAAATTAAATCTTTTATATTCCTCAAAATCTAGTTCCAAGAAAGCTATACTCGTAAGAGGAATAAATCTATCCATCTATTATAAAAATAAGTCTTTTATATTAATTCTTCATTCATATATGGTATATTTATAGAATTAAAACATTATACTTTTTCCCAAGATTACTTCAAGAATTTAGGGACAAATATTATCATTTTCAAGTGGACATAAGAAAGGATAAAGATAGATGGTGAGCGTTGAGCATGCTACATGTAGAGCAACTCAACAGTTGATCAACTGAAATTTTTGTTTATATATAAAAATGTTATTATTACTAACATTGATGTTTTACTCATGTCAGTAACAACTAGAATTACTATTTAACGCTACCTAATATAAGAGATCCCACCAATATACCTCATTACTTTCCTAGTAGTGAGTAATGAATAAAATTGAAACATACTCTAAAAGAGCTATGACCGTGAATCTTTTAATCAATTCATTTTTTTTTCTTTTATTATAGAGAAAGGTTTTTGAGGAATATACATAAGGCAGCAAGTTTATTGATCAGAACCTAAACCAAGGCCTGGCGTAGACTTGGTGCATTGGTCCGCGGCTTCCTTTGAACTAACTTCGGATACATGTCTGGCTTTTCTTTTATTAGAAAGAACTTCTAAACATCCTTACTACACTTGCTCTTTTCATCTTAATATTACTTAGCGCTAGATTAGAAGCCTTTCCCAACATATACTCTACAGGAAAAGTTTGTTTGGATTTCCTATATTAGCTGCATAGAGAACCAAATATTCTTCTTTTTTTTCAGCGGGGATAGTAACTCTGGAAACTCAATATCCAGTGATAATAATGTTTGATAAAAAGGGTTTCCTTTATAGTCACTGAACGAATCCTCCTTTTTTTTTTTTTTTTTTTTTTTTTTTTACGTCCACCTTATGCTACCAGGCTAATCGGGACGGGTTATCTACAGGTTACCATCCTTTTCTAGCCAGGGTGGGCCCAAGGAGTTTATTTAGTGAGTCCGTCATTAAATAAATTTCCACTGCCCAGGGCGTGTTCGAACCCGCCACTCTAGGTCTGCCATGCGAGATTAGGACCAACGCCCTAACTCGTTCGGTCAACCCGAGCCCCGAATCCAATTTTTTATCCTATATTCTAAAATCTGAGTAAATCAATTAACCACATACTCCCTGTAATGGAAGTCATAACTTGAGTACATCTAAAAATTCACTGATTGTGTACTCTTTCAGAAGAAATGTCCTCGTTTTCTGTCGAAAATTTCAAACATCAGAACCCTGCGAGATATTACCTCAAAGGTCACAATCCTAAAACGTCCGTCACGCAGAGCCAGCGTTAACTAAGCAGGTTTCCCAACGTGCTGGCAAGGAACACTAATGATCTAGTCTGCCTATATATTTATTAATTCATCGGCCCAAATTTAATAAAAATGCAAATATCTCGGTTAATATTCAAGATAGAGAATAAATGTATAGAGCAATATTCATAGTAAATGTAATTTACAAAAAGATTGGTTCTATTCAATTTTTTGATCCGACGTATGGTAACGGAGATATTTCGAATTTTCGAAAATCCCCCCCCCTCCCACGTTAACGAATTTGATCTTCCTTTTAACATGAAACGATTAAATACAGAGTTTGGTGACGATTAAACAAAAATTGCGACCGCTAGAGTGTTAACAGACACATATATATAGTTTTGAACGGACCTCATTTTCGTTATGTCCTGGGTAGAATCTATGGACATTATAAGAAATTTTTCGAATGTTAAGGGAAATCTGCTAAAATCCGATGAGTATAAGTGAGGGTTAAACTGAAGATTGAAAAGAGAACAGTTCGAATAACTCACTTAATATTTAAGCTACCCAAAGAATATATAAAACAACAATTGTAAAGAATTAGTGGTTTGACAAGATTGATTCTATAACATTTTTCTATTCACAGAAAATAATTTTTAATTTTCTGATCCCCTCCCTCTCGCCTGTTCCTGGCCGGTTTCAACCATTAAAAACTAAACGTCCGTTACGCAGGGGATGCGTAAACTAAGCAGATTTCCACTTGAAGTTTTACAATAGAGAAATTTCACGAGAGCTGAGCAGTTAATGAAAAGGCCGAACTAGCTTTTGGCGGGAAAGCCACTTCGTCCGTTAGCCGGCCAGATTTAATAAAAATGCAAATATCTCGGTTAATATTCAAGATAGAGGATAAATGTATATAACAATATTTATAGTAAATTTAATTTGTAATAAGATTGATTCTGTACAATTTTTCGATCCGTATAGTAACGGAGATATTTTGAATTCCCTTAAGGGAAATCTGCTAAAAAAACTTTAGTGTTAAATAGAAAGGTTACATATAAGTTATGATATATCAAATAAACAGTTTCAGTTCAGAAAGTAAAATCTTAATTGATGACGTCATCACACAACGTGCTTGCATTTATCAGTTTAATGAATACAATACTTGGTATTTAAAGCTTGGAATAAATTATTTCATGATGCAACGGCTTATTGTAAATATGACATGGCTAGGAGAGCGGGTTTACTGATGGCTGAAAATTAAAAAGTGCAAATACATATTTCGGTTAATATGAGTGATAGAGAAAATGTGTGCATAACCAAATTTATACAACATTAGGAAAACAATTATTCTGTACTATTTTTCAACCCGACGTATAATAACCGAAATATTTTGAATTTTCGAAATGTCCCCTTCCTCCTACTGATTCGATTTCAGTCATTAACGAACTTGATCTTTAGGTTTATAAAGCAATTAAGTATCGAGTTAGGAAACGATCAAATAAAAATTGAGACCGCTAGAGCTTTAACAGAAACATATATACTTATACAAAGTTCTGAATGGGCCTTATTTTTGTCATCTCTTTGGTAGAATCAATAGACCGTTGAAGAAATGTTCGAGAAAATAGCATCAACTGCTAAATTGTAGCCTGAGTGTTAGTTTTGTTGCGATTGCTATTTATTACACACGTTTTTAGGCAACAAAAAATTTTAACAACGAGATGCCATGATAGTCTCACAGAATATGCACTTTATCGTGTGAAGTTATTGATAAATATGAGATACCATTGTAACAGTTCTCTTATCGAGGATGATTCATACCTCTTCAAATCTTATACAACAGACCATGTAACAACAATTCAGAGATATTATCCATTGAAAACGCAAACATATAAATAAGGAAGAATTCATCGTTTATGCAGTAATTACATAAAAGCTTTCATTGCTTAAGGTCACTGAATAAGTGTTATTTTTAAGTGATGTGTTTATTTCAGATAGTTTTGCTTATATCATAATTACAGCCATTTATTTATACCGAATACTCTTCAGTACTTCCTTTCCATGGTAATTGAATGTTTTCTATTTACATATTGCAGGCTATCATTTCCGTGAACAGAAGAATTCATAGAAAATATATCTGGGAGACGAAAACCTCTTTCCTGACCGTCATATTGACACAATGTGGAGTAGTTCATGAAAAGGGAATGAAAAAAAAAATAATCAAAATAATGTCAAAGTAAATGGTAACTCAAAATAGTTCGATCGTGCTCGGTGGTGATGTTTCAGGGGAACTCAAGAAAAATAATTTTCTTTCTTTATTAATAATACAAAACAATGTATGACCATAAAAAAGTGATACATTCAAGGCATCTTTACTCTCGTTATTAATTAACTTAAAGTTTAAAGTACACTTGAAAGACAACTTCTAATTATTTTTTTATCCATTTTAAATTAAGAGTGAATGTAGATATCAAAAACATTGGCTGAATGAGTCGAAACATTATTTCCTTATAGTATTACAATGTCTTCCTTCCAGACTTATTTTCTAAATCTTTCAATTCGAACTGTTTAACACTTTTAAACCACATAACTCAGGGTTACCGGTTTAAAAAAAAAATTGCACTTGATTTAATAAATAAATGGTATTCTTTTTTGTTTGTTTTTTTCTTTTTCTATATTTTGAATAATAGTTTACACAAACGGAAGCTATTAAGAGAATACACCAAACGGCAGATGAAGTGACTGGCTTTTAGAGATAGTATGATGAGGGGACAGAAGAGTACGTCACGCAGGTAAACTAAGCATATTTCCTGGAGTGATACGCCATATCACCAAATATTTTCTATTTCTATCTGAAAAAAAGAGGAGTGGTACTCGATTGTATATAAGATACGAAAAAAATGAATAGAACAACAATTATAGAGCAACAATAGTTAAACAAGATTGGTTCTATAACATTTTTGAGATCCGACTTATAATAATGGATATATTTTGAATTTTCGAATCCCTCCTCCCTCTAAACCCCCACTACTATTCCACGTCGGATTTCAGTCAAAAACAAAATGATCTTAATTGTTCACAGAAAAGGTTAAATATCGAGTATGGGATAGAACATAGAAATACATTATTGATCTAAAACATAAAATCTAAATTGATGACGTCCTCAAATGACTAATTTGCAGGTATATCGCATAAGAAAGTATTCTTGAAAACAATATTTGGTATATGAATTTAGAATAAAGTGGTTCGTGATATAATAGATTATTATTAATATGGCATGAGTAGGAGTGGGGGTTTACATAAGGATGAAAACTAAAAAAATCCAAATATCTCCGATAATATTCACGATAAAGAAAATATGTAAATAACAACATTTACAGATAATTTAATTTACAATTAGATTGGTTATGTGCAATTTTTCGATCCAACGGAGGTATTTCAAATTTTCAATATCCACCTCTCTAAACCCCCCACCCCTCCTTCCAGGCATTTAAGCTTCGAATAATGTGGTTTATTATGTAACAGAGTTTTGTTTACGTAACACGAGTAGAAGTAGGGGTTTGCCGAAAGCTGAAAAATGCATATATCTCGGTTACTATTCAAGATGTGACATAAATGTATAAACAATATATATAGATCATTTAATTTGCAATAAGATTGGTTCTATTCACTTTTGCGATCCGATCTATAAAAACGGAGATATTTTGAATTTTCCAAAATCCTCCCCTCAAAACCCCCACCCCTTCTCACTGCTCCGATTCCAGCCATTAACGAACTTGATATTTCTTTTTACATAAAACGTCTAAATATCAAGTTTGGTAAAGATCAGGCAAAGCTTATGAAAATAATAAAAAAGGGGAGCGCAAATTAACCAGATTTCCCTCCTGCTGCAATTCCATGATGATGACCTCATCCCACATTCTATTCTCAATTAATCCCGTAACAAGAAACCAATATAAACACGGGCTGAATTTTAAGTTGACATGAGATGATTATTGATACAATTGCTTTTAAATGAAAATCCCATGTGTAAAATTAAAGAATATTAAATTTCCAACAAGATTGGCTATACATTTTTCGATCCCAGTATTTTAACATTTGATTTTACCCCTTCGGGAGGGGGGGGGGAGGTCCTAATCCAAGGGGATCATCAGGGCTAATGATGAAGGCAGTGCTCTACAAAGAGGATTTCAATTAAGGCCGTGTTTGATACAAATCCTTTTTAATATTTTTATAAGCGTATAAACTTATTGCTTATTTTCTGTTCTAAATTAATTTCTTTGAGGTAAACTTAACATCTTTTTAAACCATTAATAATAATCATCATATACATATTTTATTAATCTTAATAAATGTTTCAACATCGATACGTATGATTGAATCCCAAATAATCCAAATCAAAATTGATTCCAGGTTTCTAAATCATTAAAGACAAATATGGTTATGTCAGGTTCAAATTAATTTTTAGGACCCTAAGTGGGTAAGTAGTATTAATATATAAATCACATAAATTAAAATTTAAATGGTTATAATATGCAACCTTTTAGAATCTATTAATACTTATTATGCTAAAATTGAACTAAAATAATTTAAATAAATACATTTTCGTTCTAGTTCTAGGAAACAAAAAACAATTCCATTTTTTTTTCTTTAATAAAGAAACAATGGAAGGGATAAACTAACGTTCTATTTAAATACCGCCTTTTAAATGCCTTGCCGCCCCAAAAAATTAATTTATTATTAAATTATAATTCAAACATTAAAAAAAACCTAAAAAGTCCATATATTGTTTAACAGAATTGGAATTTATTCTTCCAAAGCACCTTCTATACTTTGTCGCATGGATACGTGTTTCCTTAAATTCAATTAACACGTCTACTCCAAACAGCAAACAATTTATACATGGATTATTGAAGATAATATATTCATATTACTATTTACTTTAATATTTATATTAACGTCCACTTTTTGCAACTAAGGCTAATTTTTTTTGTTTTCTTATCTACCTTTTCTAGCTTAGGGTGGACTAAGGATTTTATTTAATGAATTCCGTCACTAAATAAATTCCAAGTTAGAATCGAACTCGCCACTCTAGGTTTACCATGTGAGATTAAGGCCATCGCTTAAACTCACATAGCTAACCTGAGGAGCCCTCCCTTCATTATTTAAAAAAGGTGCTTTTTTATATGGTTTCACAGGAGACCCGTTATATTACGAGAGAGAAAAAGAGAGAGAGAGAGAGAGAGAGAGAGAGAGAGAGAGAGAGAGAGAGAGAGAGAGAGAAGAGAGAGGGGGGGGGAGGGGAGTGGGGAGAGAGAAAAGAGTAAATAAATGTAGTTTTTCAAAATAGCTGCGCTAGAGATTTTTTTTATAGAATTTTATGTTGATTGTGAGTGGACTCACAATTCTTTGTAGACGTGGTGACTCAAATTTAAAACTGTTAGTAATAAAATCTTATATAACATTCTTTATATTGGCCAGAAAAGATGTTCTACTAGGCTACAAAACCTAAACAACCGGCATCTTCTTAATACCTCTCATAAAATCTGTGCGGTGTCATCTATACTGGTCGAACAGGCCATTTTATGACCTGCTCTGCCTCGTCGGCTCCTAAAATGACAATTTAATTTCAGATCAATTTTCTTTCATTTTCTTACTGCCACAGTATAGACAAAGTTTTTATTTTGTTTTATAAGCTCCATCTCATATTTTAAGACTGGCCAATTCACCTTACTATTTATATGAATCAATTTTTTTTTTTTATACATGAACTTATTACAAAGAATTCCCCATATGGAAGTATAATCATGCTAGTTAATATAGTAATAACATAATAAATTAGATATATAGTGAAATTAATTATTCTTGAAATTACAGCAATAATATACTAAATTAACAATAATAAAATCAAATATACAAATCTTACAGGAAGGGGAAAAAAAAATACAGAAAAAAGTACATACATTAAAAGTAAAAGTCATTTAATTGTAATATTGGCTAATTATAATGCCAGTTGAAAATGTGTACATGTAATGGAGAAAATATATGTTTATGTAATATAATATATAATGAAAAAAGTGTATATACTATTATTATATAGGATAAGGAAGTATATTACTAATATTAAATGATTTATAATAATTATTAATTATTGGTCAAATATAAAGGCAGTTAAAAATATTAAGCCAGCAGTAAGAAGTACAACGTAACCTATGTTACTAGCACACATCTTAGTAAATATAAATAAATAAAAAATGTATTTATAGATTTAGTTAAGAAATAATTGTAAAGAAAATTAGTAAAATTTAATACCCTTAGGATATGACAAGAGCGGTATTTACAATATATTAGTTGATATTATTTAAGACATAAAGAAAAACAGGGACTTGTAAACAGCATTATACTACTATAAAGGGCATAATAACCTAGTTGTTGATTGCCCAAATCATATTAATCCTAATCCATACAGGAAGTAACCATAATTGGAATATGCCAAACATTATATAAAACAGATATTAACCAAAGTGGGCCTGTTGATATTACTGATTTGACAATGGTCTCATACTATGTTAAAAAAGAACGCATGGAGAATAAATCATTGATATATTAGAAAGATAATTTATCTCTGAATTTGTAAGTAGTCACACCAAATGACTCATTGTGATAGTTTAGGTAATGACTCAACCTTCAAAACAGGAGTATGTATACTGAACTGTGGGCTTGAAAACTATTTAATTCAAGAATTTAACACACTCACACTTAATGACAAAGAATGACAGACCCACTTGCTCAACATGTAATATTCTCTTGACGATAAGACATATATATACTGACAGAATGCCGAAAACGACAACACCAGGACATCCCCTATGACATACAAGACCGCAGCCCGCATATTAACAAAATATTCTCATACCTACTTAAAATTCAAATATACGACAAAATTTAACATACAAATTAAGTCTGTGGCGTTCAACAAGACTTTAAATTATATGCATTAATTGTATTACATACATTTGTACACATGTGTATGTATATATGCTTATATATCATCATGAATCATTAGTCATTCAGTTCCTATTAATCATTCATCAACTATGCTCATCACCAATTTGTTTTTACTTATTCTGATCGTAATTAATTGAATTTAGTAATATATTCATCTATAAAATGTTTATTTATTTTACTTTTGTTATTTGTTGTTGTTTTTTAGATTTGTTATTGTAACTTGTTGTTATCTCTTATTTATTTAACTTCGTACATCTGACTTTCGAAAGGGCGAATCAACCTTTGATGTGATGTCCATAAATAAATAAATCTAAAATCTAATTCAAGAATCACAAAGCTTCATTTCAGTTGTTGGCATTTCAGAAATAACCTAAAAAATATTTATCTCTTACTTTTCAGATATGGTGATTACTCTAAATTTATTTTAAAACACGTTTGAGAGAAAAGTAATGTAGTTCTTATTTTATCAATATCGACTATAAATACAAACATACTATGTTTTTTTAATTCATTCTTAACGAATTAATTAAAACCTTATATTAATCCAGCTTTTGGACTGTTCAAATATGAATATAACACTGAAAAATATACACTTGATCTTCATTACAGTAAAATTGTTTAACAAAATTAATAAGACTATTAACTTTCTTACGCTAAATGCCTAGGGAACTATAATTATATAAGATAATATCCGTTCCAGCCAGTGTCATGAAACATTTTCTAATATTATCAAGAAATTTCCTGAGTGTTTTAAAAGAATCCCTACACAGCTGAGTGGTGACAGCTACCCTCGTCAATCACAAATCAATGGGCTCCAGTTCAGATCCAGCTTCAAGTTTATATTCTTTTTTTCAATGAGCTGGTTAAATTATATTAAAATATTGTTAAAAAATGATTTGCAGGCATCAAATCATTACATAGGCCGCAGGGTTGTTCATTAAACGTAAATTTAAAAAAAAAAACAAAATTAAATATATATTATGTGGCGATGAATGACACATAGATTAATCAAACCGCATAGCCATCTCTGGACAATTGTAAAAATGTTCAATAAAAACCACGTATAAATTTAAAAATCATGATTTTTTTTTCCAAAAATGTTTATCCGACTACCTTACACTACATATTTGATAATTGTTCTATAATTCCTTTCACTTAACTTTGTTATAAGAATCAAATTCAACTAGCTAACGACCTGGATGCTATGGATATCAGAAAAATATAATTTATTCTAGTGTTATGCCTTTAAAACAATAAAATAACTCTTTACACAGTGATTTGTATGAAACTTCACAGCTATAAATACGCCATACTGATTTGAATATAATGCTTAATACATGCAAGCATATTTATATATATTAGGTTCCCTATACAGCGGCAAGTTCAAAGAATTTGGTAAATACCAAAGGTTTAGTTCTATTACCTCTAGTACTAGCTGAACAACAGGTATTCCTAGAAACAAATGCTAATAATCTCAATATCACTATTCACACTTGTTCACCAAAGGTATACCTTCGAATCTATATTCTAAGTTCTAAGACAATTACAATTATTTTTACTCCTTTATCACAGAATAATTAGAATGCGCCCACATTCTTCTATATAACAAAAACAAATCTTTGCAAGTAGAAGTACCGGTGGCGTTTTCTTGTTTCTACTTTGATAGTTTTACACTTCAGGAACTCAAGTAACTATATTAGACTACATAAAGTAAATCGTTTCTTTAATGAAGTTCATTATTCTTCTTAATATATATATATTTTTAAGGAAGTCCATGTTGCTCCATCGATTGGTTGTAATATTTACTCTGATCATAAAAAATAAAATACTTTGTGAAAGATTAAGTTCTTTGTGGAAGCTATTTTCAGTGCCAATTCAAGTGAATCAAATTCCAACCTCTATCCCAATATGGGTGTTTTGAGAATGAACTAAACAAGCATAAAATTTAAGATTCGTTTCTTCTAACCGTTGGCAACTTCTGCCTTTAAATTGTAGGCTAGTTGTAATTATTTAGGCTGTTGCACGTAGCAGGTATCGAAGTCCATTTCTAGGACAATAACTTCAGAAAAACTTGTGTAAAGTTCAAATGTTGGCAGGCAGCATAAGTAATTAAAACAGAAATATATTATTAAAGTTGTCTGTACTACAGTACTCCTGTACTTGTGAAATTTCTTTCTCATGCTCAGTCATATACAGGGTCTTTCAAAAAGAATGAACCGATTTCATTAAGTTATATCTTATTAACAGACAGTAATACAAGATTGCAATAAAAATATTATTAATATTCCATGTATTTAACCGGTGTTGAAGTTTTATGGTGTCATCATCCATGTTCCATTTCCAGCATCGCATCCCGTGTTCTGCTGCGATGCTGGTGCAAAGCTTTGAAAATCGATTCATTCTTTTTGAATGACCCTGAGTACTAAATACTTTTTGTGTAGTTTTATTCTTAAAAACTCAAAACATAAATTGCATTTTGGGACTCAGGTTAGCCACGAGAGATAAGGCGTTGGTCGTAATATCGCTTGGTAAAGAGCATGACTTCAATTCATTAAATATTATCCTTAGTCCTACCCAAGCTAGAAAAGGGTGGTAATTAGTCTTAGTGCCACAAAAGGAAAGTTAATAAATAACAAGAAATTACATTTATAGACATTTGAAGAAGAAGATAAATAAAAATTACAGTATTATTAACAAATAAATAAATTAACAATTTGAAAATAAAAGATTATAATGAAATGTGGAATAAATTAATGAGTAAAAGTAATAATTAGATAGAGTATGAAGACTTCAGGTTCAACTCAACTCCAAATAAGATTCCAAGATGGAGAGAGTCTTATCTCCAGATAAGATTCCAATGAGATAGACAAACAATAATTGTGGTTTAGTAGGTGGTCAAACACTGTTTTGAAGAATTACGTTTATTATTAATGTCATCTATCATAATGTCTTCATCGTAAATATACTATGTTGGTTTAAAAATATCACACCGTCACAGTAGAAGGCATAACTGACGGATACTCAATCAGACATTCTGTAAATAATTGTCTGGTAGTTAACTAGCAGTATTAGCAATTTCCCTTGAGGTAAATCAGTTATTTAGGTTTCACTCATGCTTGGATTTCGAAAAATTCGGAGACGGAGGAGGGGAGGATGGCTTTGAGGAGGGGCATATCGAAAATTCAAGATATCCCACTTACTATTTACAGGATCAAAAAAATCGTATATGAGCAATATTATTTAAAATTTAATTTTCTAGAAATATTGGTTGATATCCTTTTTCATACTCCGATATTAACCGAGATCGTTATTGTTTGATTCGCCGATTATTGTTTGATCATTACGAAACTCGATATTTAACCGTTTTATGTAAAAAGACAGATCAAGTTCGTTAATGGCTGAAATCGGACTAGAGTGAGTGGGGTGTAGAGGGTGGATTTTCGAAAATTCGAAATATCTCAGTTACTGTAAGGCCGATCAAAAAATTGTATAGACCCAATCTTATTGCAAATTAAATGTACTATAAATATTGTTATATACATGTATTCTCTATCTTGAATATTAACCGAGATATTTGCATTTTTATTAAGTGTAACGGACGAGCTATGGTCGCTTCTAATCGTTTCCGCCGAAAACTAGTTCGGCCGTTTCAGTAACAGTTCGACACTCGTATGGGAATTTCTCTTTTGTATAACTTTAAGTGGGAAATCTGCTTAGTTTACGCAGCCCCTGCGAGACGGACGTTTTCGTCATCTCCTAGGTGAGCTCGATGGAGATTTGAAGAAACTTGACAACCCCAATAGTTGATTTCCCTTAAGATACCATCCTTTGGTGAAATCTGCTTAGTTGAAGGAGCCCCTGCGTGGCGGCCTTTATTGACAAATGGGTGAGCCTCAACAGTTAGAGGGAATACGTCAGCTGTGAGTAAGCCAATGGCGTCTAATTTATTGGCTACTAGCTATGGTACACGGCTTCGCCCGGGAAATCATTTGAGCCTGAATGATGATGGTATTTTTATAGCAGGACATTACTTTGTACAATATTTTTACATTTTCCTGTCTAAATGCTTAGGATTTACACCCGAGTCCGGAGAGCTGGAGATATGTTAATAAAGTATTTGTTATGTGCTTAATTCTACAAAATACAAAATATTTTTATATTGCCCGTTTCCTGTGCATGTAGCTTATTTATATATAACATAATCAAAGATTATCATATTATATTGTCAAAAAAAAATGATGAAAAATACGGAGTTTCCTTGATTTCGATTTAGTCTTTCGAGGTTTTTCTTGTATACCTCATTTATACTTCGTTATATGGAAAAAGTCTATATATCAAAAGTTACTTTAAATAACAAAATAAACAACTTTTGTTATGTGCATAATTGCCGAAAAACCAATAGGAAGCGAAATATCGCTATTTTTAATTTCAGATCTCCCTTACAACCCCCACTCCTGTTAGTGCCTCGAAATTTTAATCTAACTTATAATCAGGGAGGTGTTATACTAAATCACATACGGAGTTGCGTTTAATTCGGGTGAGTCTTTTGTGCCATATAAAATTGATGACTCCCACTATAGTTTTTAGCGTATAACTCCTTTATACTTCGGTATACGACAAAAGTGTATATAACAAAAATTACTCTAAATTAGAAAATATACAACTTTTGTCTGTGCATATTTGGCGAAAAACCAATAGGAGATGAAATATCGCTATTTTTAATTTCAGACCTCCCTTATAATCCTGTTCGTCTCAGAGAATATTAATACAGCCAGAAACCTAGCCTGAGTTAGTAGTAATATACATACCAAGTTTCATAAAATTCGGTTCGGCTGTCTCAGATTCTATAAAGGGCATACAGACAAACATTCATTTTTATATATATAGATACGTGAGGGTGGTAGCTAAGCGTAGATAGTAAAGGATCGTGAGAGAGGCTCTAGGGCAGATGACTGTGTGGGCCTAGCAAGAGGCAAGATAGATGGCATGATTGAATAAACGAGGGCATAATTGACCGAGACTACTAATAGGACACGTCAGTCGAACACTACCTCACCTCTCGCCCTATTTATTTTTCCCTTCGGCATTCATAATTACAATTCTTTTATTCCTTCCTTTCTATTCTATTTTTTTCGCACTACAACCGGCATAAATTTAGCTATTATGAAAAGCCCCCAACGCTGTCAATTAATCTACCAACCAGAGATTCTTTCTAGGTCAACTAGGGCGGTAATTTTCCATGGTCTATGACATCAAATCCGATCTAATTATCCTCATTGGAGAAATGAGATAAATATAAAAAATGCCAAACAAAATCAATCATGACAATTACTAAAGATTAAATGCGTTTAAAAACTTTCTCTATGATAGTCCGTACCAACAAAAATTCATAATAACAGTAGGCTTATTTAGTAAATCTTAAAGCGGATATAATTTACAATTATGATATTCAAATTAATACTATTTTTAATACCGTTCAATTTTGAAGAGTTCAATTATTTTAAAACGCAAAATTGTTGCTCTAGGAGTTTAATACAAAATACTAATATCCGTTATTATTCATGTTCTTAGTACTGAATTCCATAACTAAACAACAGGACTATTTAGTACATCTCAAAGTGGCTATCATTTAAAATTGTAAATTGTCAAATGGTTACTGGCTTTATAGAGTTAATTTCATAAAGGATGTTTTTATAATATAAAATGATTGTCCTGGAAGTATTATATCAAATATTAATTAAGTGATACTCACAGAAGAAATATTCACTCGCTTTAATATCCGTTAATATTCCTGTAAAGCGTACTCCAGGAGGAATGAGGCAGTCGGCAGCAAGTGTGCAAACAGAACAGCTCCGCAAAAAAGGGGCGATATCACTGATAAGTAAAACTAAAAAAAAAACTAAAACAAAACAAAAAAAGTGCACTGAACACAGAACAGACACAAGCGGATAGAGCGACGGAGAGCTACTGAGGAGGGGATCTGCTGGCCGGGAGACGGTGGTGGGGCTGGCGGAGATTGCCGAACAGAGCCGAGCTGGGTTCGGGTCACTCACACCCCAAGTCAATGGCCCCCCCTGAATGGCTGGGGAGCAAGAGGCCACAGAGATTAGCAGTTGCCTAATTACCTCTGTGTTTAGTAGCCTCCTTGGAGATACCGCTGTAACCTGATACTGCTAGACAAATGCCTAGGCCCGCCCAAACCACATCCAACCAAATGAAAGCTAAGTCGAGCTTAAATAGCCCATTTATTAAATAATATGCAACATTTCATGTCTGTTTCAACTCTTGCTGTGGTTAAGAGAGTAGAACGTCCCTCATTTTATATAAAATAATATAAATATAAAAAAGCTTCGTAAACTAAGCAGATTTTCCACGCTCTGGTATAGCATACTTGTGACCTCATCTCACCAAATATTCTAAACAATATTTGGTAATATTGAAAACAATATTTGGCACTTAAGCTTAGAATAATGTGGCTCATGATATAACAGCTTAACATTAATATGACAAGAGTAGGAGTGGGGCTTTACTGAAGGCTGAAAACTAAAAATTCCAAGTATATAGGTGATTATTCAAAACGTACATTACAGCATTTATTGGTAATTAAATTTTCAATAAGATTGATGACACACTTTTTCCATAACGGAATGTAACGGAAATATTTCAAATTTTCGAAATTCCTCCCTCCTAAAGCCCTCCTCCTAAGAGTCCGATTTCAGCCGTTAGCGAACTTGATCTTTCTTTTTACATAAAACGCTTTTATATCAAGATTGGTAACGGACTGCCACCACTAGAACAGCTGTGACAGACATATATATATATATATATATATATATATATATATATATCTATATATAAAACGGACCTAATTTTCGTCATGTCCTAGGTAAGATTGATGGACTTGTGAGGAAATTTATCAAAAATCGTGTCATGATTACAACCTCAATAGCTGATTTCCCTTAAGGCAAATCTGCTACAAAAGATCTCTATAAAATGTTTTGTGGAGAGACATTCCACAAATAATGCAGGCAGAAATTTATTCCAGATTATACTCTACTAATTCAATGAAGCTCATTTGTCCTAATTCAGATTACTGCTGTCATTCTGCCTATTACTGATAATTAATGTATTGCTAACATTTTTAGTTATTCACAAAAGAAACGTACTTTGAGGAACGTAAATATTGGAAATTCGCCCAATGTAAGGAGAAAGCAAAATATGTATTCTTCATTAATTTCATATTATAAAACGTCGACAGATTAATAGTAAAATTGTGACACAAGCTCAGGAATAATACATATATGGAGGCAAAAAGTCACGCTCCACCTTATACCAACTAGTCAATATCTTTAACAGCCTCTAAAGAAGTATATATTCTTAAACTAAACCTCATAATGTTGAACCTTCTTCTCATGAAACCAATATAACTCGAGGGAGAGGATACAAAACAGCAAAGTATGTAGAGCGTTGTAAGAAAGTTAAATGTAATAATTTTTTTTTAAATTTATTTACGTCCACTTTATGCTACTATAGCTAATTGGGAAGGGTTCTCTACAGTTGCCACCCTTTTCTAACCAGGTTGGGACAAAGGAATCTATTGAGTCTGTCACTATATAAATTCCTATTGCCCAGGGCGGGAATTACATTCGCCACTCTAGGTTTGCCATATGAGATTAGGACCAACGCCTTAAATGTAACGATGATAGTAGTTTTATTTCATGACCTTCAACAGTATCCATGACTTAGTGGGCAGAATTAACCCAAGTAAAACAGCCAGTGAGAAGATTGTATATCAGGATAGCTAAGTTTTTGGAAAAGGCAATTTGTTTGGGTGTATGTAACATGTTTTGGCGATGATACTGGCTAACAAGAGGCACCATAAACTCTTAATATCGTCTCTAATAAGAGGATCAGATAACAGCTGACTACTTGCTGATTCCTGTGAAAAACATTCAGCACATATGGTGGTATCAATCTTCCTCAAGTGCATAAGAAAACCTCAGGCCGTGAGTGGAAAAATCCTACTCAAGCGGCATAGCACTAGAAAGTAAGCCAGGCCGCATTTCGAACGGTAACCTATTCCCGTGCCTCATTTATTACATTAATGTTAATGTTTCTTAAATGGCTTAAGAATTCTTCAGTGCTAATTCGTTCCAAATATTAAATCGCAGCGTGTCATTACCGACGTCGGGAAGATTTCCCCGTTGTTACAACAGGCTCCATCTAGTTGGATGTTTCAAGTTAGCAACGCTTGACAAAGTTGTATTTGAGTTTCTTCGAGTAAGATTAATTTGACACACTCCGACGGAAAAAGCAGTGTGTAGCACCAGTGAAATTCGTGGGCATCGCTGAAGCCAAGCCTGAAGTATGTCTTATCTACAAAACTATGCTTAAACTATATGTGCTCGGATTGGTTTTTGACAGGAAATATGTACATTATAGATGATATTTAATTATAATAAATGCTATCCATGATTATGGTTTGAATTATTCAAAAACGGTGTGTCAAAAAGTGGAGAGGTATTGATTAGAAATAAATTTTCATATATTCTTCAAAACTAAAATTTCTATTCTATTTGTCCCCAAAAGTTACCAGGCCCTTTCAGAGAAACAATACATCGTGGAGGGAAGTTTAATTGAAGTTGTATGTACACATTCAAGTCTTGCAATAAAAATACCACCTTTAGTCAGTCAACAATGATTTCCCGGGCATCACCGGGTACCTTAGCTAAATTCTATATACAAAATACGTACATTATAGATGATTAATTACAATAAATGCTATCCATAATTATGATTTGAATTATTTACGGTGTGTCCAACAGTGGAGAAGGATTGATTAGGGACTTACTTCCATTTATTCAACTAAAACTTCTATTCTATAAGTCCCCCAACTGACACTTACGGGAAAACAATGCGCCCAGACGGGAAGTGACACGCCTTGTTCAAAACAAAATACCATCTTTCTGCCTCAAATGATTTTCCAAGCGAAGCCGGGTACCTTAGCTAGTATGTGTATATATATAGATTCGAAATTAGTATTGAGAAATATTACAGATATAAATAATTATATATGAGTTAAAGGCATGCCATGCATAAAATACAATCTACTTAATATACAGGGAGATTGCTTTAAGTTTATAACTTTTTTTTATAGGCTTGTTGACCTTGGGTCGCCTCGTTTTACGACCCCTAACGACTCAGCTTCAGGATGTTTTGAAGAAAGAGAAATGCTTTAAATGGAATCCAACTTTTATTAAAATTTATTCATGAAATTTAAATGCAGATGACTGTAATGAAAATACCAATTTTCTTTAATATATTATTTACAGACCTTGACATTGGTCAAAAAAAATAATAGTTAAGTGGTGGAACCTCTTGGCTGAACAATTATTGTTGGTTCTATTTAGGCCAGGTTTTGAATCGGACAACTACAATATAAGTTATAATGAAACATCAGTAGATTCGGAAGAGTAAGAACTGTGCACAAAGATATGATACAGCAGATCTTGTTTTATGTATTTTTTATTCCGAAACATTAGCATTATTTTAATGCTGCAGGTGTAATTACCAATACACGAATCCAAAAATTGATAATTAAAATTATTTATTAACGTCCATTTTTTGCAACTAAGGCTAATTGGGGCGGGTTATCTACAGGTGACCCCTTTCTAGCCAGGGTGGGACTTAGGACTTTATTTATTGAATTTCGTCACTAAATTAATTCCTTTGCCCAGGCGGGAATCGAACTCGGCACTCGAGGTTTACCATGGGAGATTTATCAAAAAGTGATAAAATTATTATACTGCCTCAATTTGGCCAGACGATGAAATACTCTAGGTACGGCACTGAAGTTTTGGTTATTTTTTTTCCAGCAGTGGACTATAAAATAAGAGGAGAAGCAGGACACTCAATTTTCTTGCTCCCTAAAGGAGTTATCTTCCTTGCTATTATGAAATTTAATTTTAACTATAGATTTTGCCTCATGCTAGATTTGAGGAAAACTGGAGACGAAATAGGGCCATATTTAAACACGGAATCCGTGAATTTCATCCGGAAATGAATACAATCTATTAATTATTAAATGGATGTTGCTGAATCGTCTGCGCAGAGGAAACTATCTGAATAAATATAGAGCCCAGATTTGTATAAGGTAGTACACAAATTATTATTTAAAACAAAATGTCACAAGTTCAATGTAGCCCTGCATATGGAAGTAACCACTGGATCAATATTATTATTATTTATTTGGGATGCCGCTACAATGGCGGTTCATCTTTTAACATGTTTGAATATAATGTTACAAAAGTAAATAAATATTAAAATTTTTACAAAGCTAAATGTTACAAATGTACAAAATAAATGGAACCATGCCGCTACGATGAAGATTCATCTTTTAGCATGTTAGAATATAATTTTACAAAACTAAATAAATATTAAAATTTTTGTACATCTAAATTTTACAAATATACAAAATAAATAGAATGGACAAAACTATATATAAATTATTAGTATTATTACAACATGAAGAAAATAAAAAATAAAACAAAAACTAAAAGCAAAACTATAAATAATTAAACTGGAAGGGGGCAAAACTTATAATCCGCTGGATCTACAGAAGGTCGTTTCAATGTTTTGTTATTAGTTTTTAATGAGTGAGTGAAGTAATGTTAATGTTGACGTATTTTAACAAAATGTATGCTCGCTGCCACGCATGTATTTACTCAGTGGGTTAATCAATCATTTTTCTCGAGGAGGGAGACACTGTTTTTCGTCATTTTTCCTTCCTTTAGCCGGCTTTTTTTTTCAACAATAGAGGATCAAACGGCGAAAACTATCATACCCATTGTCCGTCCTGTGGCCAATCTATAATTTTCCATATCAATTTTCCAAGCTGCTACGTAAAAGGAAAAGAACAAAGAACGAATTGCCACCAGGGGAGTAGAGAGAAGGAAGGCTTGTGCAAGGACTGTACAGAGATTAAACCATAGAACTGAGGAATGTACAGTCCGGTTCTGTTAGGAAGTGGCCCCAGTGCCGCCAACGGTACACTCCTCATCTGCCTTCTTGTCAACACTGTTAGCGACAGATAAAGAGCCACAGGTGCACCAACTTAATAGCCCCCTTTTACATACTCATTACAATGCATAATCCAATGCACCTACCTGACCGAAAGTACCCGCCTCAATCCGGGTCAGGTGAGGAACTAGGTCAAGTTTTTTTTTTCTCCCCCTAACCTTCCTTTTAATGCCTCCAGTAGGGGATGACTGTGGAAAATAAAGTTTATGGTGACCTTCCCCGAACTAATGTATATTGATGGTTTCTTTGTGGTGGCTTACAAGACTTAAAGTAATAGCCCATTAAATGAAAAGTCATTATGTGAATCCTTTGTTGGGGTTCAGTCAAGGTAGAATAGTGAAACTCATTAACTATACCTTCATAAGCTTTTGAACCCATGGGACTTGAATATAAATACAAAAATGATATGTGCCAAGAACTTAGCCATTTGCCCCCGGTGTACTTCAATAACAGCAAATGATAAATAAGTAGATTATACCTGAATGCAGATCATGAAGAAAAAAGGGCGATCATCGACCAAGATAGGAAACAATAAGGTGAAGAAGAAATAGATAATTTTTGTATAAATGACATACTTACCCGATGAAATACATATAAGACACACTCACAAGATGAGGGAAAAATAATAGAAATTTGATCTTAAAATAGTCACACTAAGACCCTTTTTAGCAAGTAAGGGATTCGCTGAGAGAACATACTAGGCTTAAGAAACAAATAATAAGTTGTCGGAGTATGCCCTAGAACTCATAGGTCACTTGATCTAAAAGTGTGTTGTGGAGAAACGTCTTGTGGCGGGAAGAAATTAAAATTTAAAATTAATTGAATTTCAATTTGTACAAGTACCGAGATCAAGAATGAAAATTTAATAGATTTAATACATTCATCACAGCCCTAAAAAACAGCGAAATCCAAGTTTTCCCCGATGAAAATGGGAAGAAATAATATTGACTGTTATTATCATAATTAGATGCGTAATTATTGGTTTGTAACATATGAAATGACCGTTTGTAGAATCAGGAAAAAAAATGAAAATTGAGATGGAATCTGAAATATTATTCATTCAATGTATTTACCATCATTTTCAATACACTTCTGCCAACGGCTTACCAAGTTTTCTATCCCACTTTTGAAAAAGTTTGTGTTACGTGTTGAAAGAAATTCAGAAAATGCATTTTTAATGTCTAAATCATCTGTAAAAAATTTCCTCGCAAAAAGTTGTCCAAACTCCAAAAAAAATGGTAGTCTGTACGAGATAGATCAGGGGAATATGGGGGGTGTGGTAGGACTTCATAGCTCAACTCCTTTAATTTGTTCACTGTCTGTATTGAAACATGTGGTCGGTGGTTCTTTGACGAGCAAGCAAAGAAACACACGTCTCTTGGCGTTTTAACTGCTGACGTTCGTTCAGCTCGTACGGGTCCCAGGAATCGAGATTTTTCACCTTTCCAATCGTTTAAATGCCTGGAGACCGTCATATGACTTGTGCCTAGCTCTGACGCAAGTTCTCTGACTGTTTTATGAGGGTCTTCTTCAACAGCTTTTTTAAGATCTTCGTCCTCCACTAATGAGTGAGGTCGTCCACTGGGCTGATTTTCTAAAGTCGTATCTCCTGAAGAAAATTTTGAAAACCAACGACGAATAGTTCTTTCATTAGCTCTTCCTTCTCCAAACGCACGATTAATATTCCTTGCTGACTAGGCCGCGGTATGACCAAGTTTATACTCGTAAAAGAAAATTATCCGGAAATCGCGTGTTTCCATGTTCCCAATTGATATTAAACTAAAATATGTAAGCCTAGTTGGGACAAAAACAAACATAGCTTGCGACTAGAGGATTAACAAATGTTTATTATAGATGGTAAATATTTGCTTGGAATCAACACACAACGTTTTAATCCTTTATAAAGATTAGGGTTTAAAAAATCGGACACTTCATGTGTTACAACCCAATAATTACTGCAGTACACTTATTAAAATTTAGATACATTTTTAGTCTCCCCCCACTTGTAAGCATACAGTCGTAAATGACTGAGCTACTATTATATCAAATAATTAACCAGAGACAGGAGATTCAATTTTAATTAAGACCAGAACACATATAATACTATGGAACTGAAGTATGAATATATTAGCCTTTACAGATCACCTTAGTTTAAACAATGGAGTAGAATTAATAATGTGGGAGGACTGCCTGGCAAGAAGTGTTATGCTAAAAAAAGTCCGTCAAGCAGGGGCTGCGTAAACTAAGCAGATTTCCCACGTGAAGTTATACAATAGAGAAATCTCCATACGAGAGCCGAACAGTTACGGAAACGGCCGAACTAGCTTTTGGCGGGAAACTCACTCGTCCGTTATCCGCCCACATTTAATAAAAATGTAAATATCTCGGTTAATATTCAAGATAGAGAATAAATGTATAGAGCAATATGTATGGTAAATTTAATTTTCAATAAGATTGGTTCTATACAATTTTTTGATTCGACGTATGGTAACGGAGATATTTCGAATTTTCGAAAATCGCCTCTTTAACCCCCCCCCCCCTCCCTGCCACTGGTCCGATTTCAGCCGTTAACAAACTTGATCTTTTTTTTTTTTACATAAAACGACTAAATATCGAGTTTGGTAACGATCAAACAAAAATTGCGACCGCTTAATATAATTTTGAACGGACCTCATTTTCGTCATCTGGGTAGGATCGATGGACATTTGAAGAAATTTTTCGAAAATCGCATCATGAGTACGACCTCAATAATGACTTAAATGACTTAAGAGGATTGTTGTAGAACGAGAAGATTGTTGAATATTTCTAAGAATCTGGATGTACACAGCGGGCCGCGTGTTTTCCTCTACAATTCGTTTTATTTAGACACAGTGCATTTTCAGAGCAGCTGTTCCATCTTCAGTGGCTTTGAAGAGCCGAGGTCGCCCGACAGCCATGATGTATGTAAAGCTACTGTTTTTGCAGGAACTAAAGATGGAGGAGTTGCTCTGAATGTGCACTTTGTCTAATTAGAATTCATTGCAGAAGAAACCAGACCTACTCTGTACATCTAGATTGGTTCGTTCCTCTGCCAACCAGCTTCCCTAGAAGGATTTCTAAGGATGACATTAGTACACATGTACATACATCCGGTGGGCTGTATAAAAATTATCTAGTTTAAGGAGGATACTCTGATTATTATTTACATTTTGGTCATATTATAGAAAATACACTTACAGGTTCTGGATACAAGAAGCAGTATAACTGTACCTGAAACAATAATTAAATATATATAAAACCCACTACATATTCATTTTTTAAGATTCATACAGTCTATTAAAATCAATAATTTTGATGCCTAAATGCACTCGTAGTAAAAATGCGACTCCTCATAAATTGAACAGTAGGACGTCACACGGGGTACGCGTAATTAATATATTTTTGAAGAATTACAGCGTAAATTGTAGGTGCACAGACCTTTGAAGACTATGAAATAAAATGGAAAAACATTACCCCGAACTGGTGTTGCTGAAAGCTGTAGTGAGCATACTATAGTTTATTTATAGTTATTTCTAATTGTCATAGACTTAAAAGTATTTAGTTTATGAAAGTATGAACATTTGGCAACGGCAGGAAGAAAGATGTGGATGTACAACGTTAACTTCCAGCAGTTAGTTTACCACTACACAAGAACATTAACTACATCAGTATTTAATATTATTGTGTTATTTAATATACTATTAAGAATAAATACAAAGTTCTACGGTAAAATGAATGTGACGAAATATTTAGAGAACTATTTAATGAAAGTACTTTTAAAATCACTTAAAATCAGATACTTTTTTATAAAAAAATTAATCAAAAAAAAGTCAAGTTTATTTAGAAACGTTCTACAAATACATGAACAACTCTATGACTGGTGCCACTCTGGCCCGGATTATATAGGTAAAATCTTAGGATTTCACAGCCATCATTTTTTAAAACTCTCGTCCCTTATTCCCTTTTCTGTTTTGGAAAAAAACACCAAATTTCTGTAAATTTGTAATTAACACACTGGACAAGTTATTTTTTTAATATTAGTGCATTTATTACTTAATTTCATTATTGTATATTCTTTTTAGTTTTATAAAAGACCATATGTACACTCTCCCTCTTTAATATATTCCTGAGATAGACAACTACAACATTAAAGTTATGACAGGGGGTTGTAAAAGGTGGAAAAGAAGATAATTATAACCTTATAGCCCTGTACCATCCATGTAGCATTTATTTGTCAATTTAAAAATTCCAAAACAAGTTTTTTAAAAAAAAAAAAAAAAAAAAAAAAAAAAAAAATCTGTCCTCCTTCAGAGGTTAAGACAAATTTACAAGACTACTATGGGCATGATCCAACAACATATGGGCATGGTTAGAACATGTAGCTCTTCCAAGAACATGCTGCTCGTTTGATTTAAGCATACTTGTTACAAAAATATAAGTAATAAATGTATGCCAGCAAGGAAGTCAGACACAAGGCTGAAACCAACCGCATACAACGGGCCTTTTAATAATGAAAGAACTGGTATTCCCATAATTGAGAAAATCAAATAAGGGAATATCAAGTGTTATATATCTGCAACATCAGGAATACAATTAGAAGAATTTAATCCAATGCGTTTGAATAAAAAAAAAAAAAGTCTTCTAAATCATATAAATCCTTCTAAAGAATAAAAACCATTGTAATAACTCTTTAAAAACTCATTAAACCATTTCACTCGAGAGAAGAAACCTTTTTATAAGTAAAATAAACAGCTATAGAATAGATGAGTCAACTACGCAAGAGGTAGGCTTCCTTGGGGCAAAAACTCATCAAACCGCATTCCAGCAAAATTAACTTGGAGAGTTCGCACCCTCCAGCTGGCAACAGCTCGTTACCAACAAATATTAAGCCTCATCTATTTAATCCTTTTAGCCCCCTTCATTACAAATGGCACCACTAAACATTCCAAAATATTTACAAACATCATTATTTATGGTACATATTCGAAATAGCGTTGGATTTAAGAGAAATGCTTTCACAACATGCATCTGATAAGTTTCCAAATCTCGAATGCCCTACAAACTATTATATTTTTCGCTAACATTTTTTTTTCATGCCAAAATATCCTAGTTGTAGAGCATTTGAGACTGGGAAACTTCTCTTGTTATGAAAACATTTCTCTTAAATCCAACGCTATTTAGAGTATGTATCATAGAAATAATGTTTGTGAATATTTTGGAATTTTTAGTGGTTGTTAGAATCATCATGTTTCTGCAAAAAAAAATTACATGTATATTACATGGAGTTTGGGGAAATGTAAAAAGAACCAGCTTAACAATTTGCTGTCTGATAAAAGACACTAAGAACATGTTACGTTATGTCTGATAGCAAGCTAAAGAGAATGAGGTATGAAGAATTAAAGGACCTTCAACTGTTTCTCAGTCAGATATCTATCACTCAGTTTATCAATATTCAACTGATATCAGCTACTTGAATAGCCTGCATAAAAGGTAAGCATTGGACAGTGATCGAAAATGAAAAATGCAGGCTTTCATGTGATCGGAAAAAGGACAGACGTCAGAACAATGGTTCACGGCGAATTGAAAATATTGATGCGAAAACTGCGTTCATGAAAAAATTACACAGAGTAAATCACATATTTATTAAGGACGAAGTAGATGAAAGGAGCCAACCGACGGAAGGACCATTGGCGTCCGAAATGTATCGACTACGCATTCTAACCTATTCTCGGCAATCTCTTTGATGTTAGTCGCCGGCTATAAATGCGGCCAAGTTCGTCCCGAGAGTTAGTCGGGGAAAAAAAACCCAAAAAAAACCGAGAGTTAGTTTGTTCTCAGTTCTCTTCAAGTGAATAACAGTGTGTCAGTACAGTTTTAGTGAATAGTGCTTTTACTTTCGGTGCCGTGTTCTTTGTGAAGATAAGTGCAGTGCCGTGTTTTTGTGAACTTCAGTGGTCGTGAGTTATTGTACTGTGCAATAAGAATTGAAGTTATCAGTGCAAACTGGAGGTAATAGTAAAGAATAATTTACCAAATGTGTAGTGTCATATAAATTGTGCAGCGATAAAGCTTGTGTGTTTAATTTTACAATTCAAAAGAAGTCTATTAAACTACTTTTATTATTTTTGTAATAAACAAATAATATAATTCAAAATCCCAGCCTATACTAAAGAGTCAACGAATCAAGGGATGGGTACAAAGTTCCTGAAAAAGCAGCTTATTAACATTTAGAAAAACCAATTGAGAATTTGTGCTTTCGAGCAGCAGCAAGTCCTGGGGACAATGGATGATATCGACCACACTAAGGTCTGGAATGAAAATGTGATTGAGAAGCCAGATCTTTTGAATGTAGAGATGTTATTTGACAAAATCAGCATTGCACATATCCAGGGATTGACGGTTTCCTGCAAACCTGTTTAAAGAAGGGGTGAACAATTGATAAACTGTATATATTCAGACATTCATAATGTATCTAAGATTCAAATATTTCTTCTTATTCAACTTTGGAAGTAGTAATCTCTTTCATAGTTGATACCGCCTACTAGTTAACCAAGAGAAGACGAAACAGAGTGTATGTATTTCTTCAGAGCTACAGTGTCTTTTTCCAAGAACCATTTTGCTGGAATCACAAAGATTTGGGGTTTTTAGAGTTTTAAATTAAATAAAAGTCACACGAGCCTTGAATGTGAGAGTCAAATAATCCATTGACTACTGATGCATGCGTGTGAGAATTCATCCACTCTCACATGCACCATTGGGACAAAAGTTGAAATGTTTCAACGAAAGCACCTTACAGCCATAACAGGCCTAATGGGTGGTTGCCTCAGGAATCTTGAGACGGAAGAAAAATAAAGGCATAGTCAAAGAAAAGCAAGAGGTAATATGAGAGATTTAATACGGGGACAAGTGGTAAAGCTTCAATTCAGAATTGTTTCCTCTTACTAGAAATAATTATTTTCTAAATGGCAAGGCTTCGTTTTCAGGATTCTTTGACAAAATCTGAAAAAATGTACGAGTTAATTAAAATTAAATATTTGAATTGAAGTATTTCTTATTTTTTTTAAATTAGAAATTTGAAAATAATATTGTAGTCGACATAACCACTCATAGACACGGTTCGAACCCATTCGGATTACTCTTCAGAATGAAAAAAAAATATTAAAAAAAAATAACAACCCCTAAATTGGATTTTGTCTACAAGAGAATTTTTACAGTACAAGCAAGAACAAAAAAAATAGGATAAAGAATTTAAACTAAAATACCTATATGTTCCAAATTAAGGAGTAAAGGACCTTAAGAGTGATTGGTATACTCAAATTAATTATAGAAAAACATGGTTGTTGATTTTAGGTGGTTTTATATTGGCGAGTGGCCTTTCATAGGTGATCATATTGAGATGGCTAAATGCGGACAGGTTGTTGGAACATGGAGGGGATGGAGGTGACATAACCAAAGAACGGCCTTGATTACACACATGTCAATGACCGCTGGCCGCTCAGCCCTGCCCAGTCAAAATTGATCATTTCAACAACTTACACCTGAACACTCCTATAAAAAATTACTAAACGTTTTAATATTCTTTCCTCTATTACTTAAGTGAAAATTAATGGCCACTTTACTAACTAAAAAAAGTCCGTCCTTAATTAACGAGTTTCCATACGAGTCCAAATCCTTTATCTAGGCAGCTTATCGAAATAGCTCTCGTCAATAAAGTGGGTGGAAACTAAATGAAAAAAGTCCGTCACGCAGGGGTTGCGTAAACTAAGCAGATTTCCCTCGTGAAGTTAAATAATAGATAAATCTACTTACTGGTAACACAACACCACTGTGAATATTAAGCGAATAAATACAAACGATAATAAGAAACCTCCCGATGGGAAGAAATGTAAACAAACAGGTCAGCCAACATCTCACCAGAAAGAAAAACAATTACTGAAATGTATCAGAATATAACATATTAATTTTATTGAATACTATTTAATATATCTAGCACTGTAATTTATAATCAATCAGAATAATTTTTATCTCAAATCAATTAAATTTTAGTAGTCCAAGAACTTAAGGGGGAGGGGGGGGGGTCACCAGAACATATTTGCATGTATCTCGTATAATAAAGGTATCTTGAAAAGAAGATTTGGTATTTAAGCTTCGAGTAATGTGGTTTATTACACATGAGTAGAAGTGGGTATGTGTGTGTGAGAGAGAGTAGAAAGGCTGAAAACTGACAAATGCAAATATCTTGGTTAATATTCAAGGTAGAGAATAAGCGTATATAACAATATTTATAGTACATTTAATTTGGAATAAGATTGATTCTATACAATTTTTCGATCCAACGTATAGTAACGGATATGTTTCGAAAATTCCCCTCCCACCTCTTAACGAACTTGATCTTTCTTTTTACATAAAACGAGTTTGGTAACAGCGTTAACTGACCATTTATATATATATAATTAGATCTATAATTTTGAACGGACCTCATTTTCGTCATCTCCTGGGCAGGATCCATGGATAATAATTTGATGTCTGGTGTTTTCAAAAATGACTCTCTAGGCCTCCTTTTCCCCTTTACCCAATAATCATAGCTTCAAATACATTTGTGTCATGAACATATAAATATACAAATAAATACGGAAATGACAACGAAGGAAAAAGGCCTTCTCGCAGAGGCTGCGTAAACTAAGTAGATTTCCCACCTGCTGAAATGACACACTAGTGATGTCATAAATTCCCTATTTCTAATTAAAAATCCGGTGAGTAGATCGGGAAGACTTAATTATCGAGTATGATATAGATCACATAAACTTCTTCCAGCGAAGAACAAAAAAATTGTATTTGATGACGTCGTCACACTAAGTGTTTGTATGTATCTCACATAAAAAGGTCCGTTGAAAACAATATTTGGTATTTCAGTTTATATTGGCTAATTGTAAACGTATTTCTGTGTTTAAGTGGAGTTGTAACGTGACAAGCCGTCAAAGACAACACAGTTTTGCTGAAATTTTCATGGAATCTCATTATCTTTCTGACATCATAAAGGATTTCCTGTAGGATAAAATTACGTTTATGTATGTATATATATATATATATATACATTAGCGGGCCCGGCAGACTTTGTCCTGCATGATATTTCAAGCGATTAGGATATTAAATTTAATAATATTATGTTTAAAACCAAAACTGCTTTTAATAACACAAAAACAACTTTTGTTATGTGCACGTTTGCCTAAAAAAATAGAAAATGAAATATCGCGAATATTTTATTCAAGCGAACCTAAAAAATTTAATATAGCATATAATCATGGAAGAATAAATGCTAATTCACATACCGAGTTTGGTTAAGTTCGGTTCAATCGTTGGCTCCCACTTTAATTTTTTAGTGTGTATCTCGTTTATACTTTACTATAAAAATTATGTTGGGAGTAAAAGACCTCGAAGTTTGAGTAGTAAATAATAATCAATTTTTATATAGTTTTAGCAGATTTCCCTTAAGGAAAAAACAATTTCTCCAAAGTTCATCAAACTCAGGACTTGACGAGAATGAGGTTTGTTCAAAACTATATGTATATTTGTCTGTTATCGCTCTAGTTATAGCAATTTTCGCGATTAAGCTTAGTTAAAACGTTAATAGCTGAAATCGGACAGGTGAGAGTTGTTTCGAGGAGGATTCCGAAAATTCGAAATATTTCGGTTATTTTTCGTTAAATCAAAACATAATGAAGAACTCATCTTATTGCTAACCTAATATCATACACTTATCTTCTCTATCTTTCATATTTGAAATTTGAAATCTTTGAACTTTTTAATTTTCTGCTTTCAGTAAATCCCCTCTCCTAATAATGTCATATCATGAACTTCTTTATTCCTAGCTTAAATGTCAGATATCTTATCCATTGAAATTTTAACTTGTGAGATAAATGCAAGTGTGTTGATGTCATTAATTAAGATTTTCTGGTTTTGATTCGAACATGTTTATTTGATTTATACAATAATCGATATACAACTGTTTAATTCAACTCTAATGTTCATATTCGTTAAGGCTGAAATTTGCTTTTAGTTGTTGTTCTTTAAGTTCATTCGCCACTCATATATTAAGGAAGTTATTCGTATTTGCTTCATTTCAGCCTTCTTTATAAGCCCTTTATAAGTAAAACTCCGATGGGTACAAGTCCATCGGATTTTTACTTGAGAGAATATATGGTGAGATGATATTAGTCGTGTGTCATACTAGCATAAAATCTGCTTAGTTAACGTGCCCTTTTTTTGATTTTAAGGTATATTTTTAGTCCAATATATTTCATAAAACATTCCAGTCTATTCTCAGTAGTAGTACACAACATTGTTCCTTTGAAGTTAGCCTAGTGCTGGTAAAAAGTTATAACCAAAATTAACAATTTTGATTCGGGATACTTAGGATATGGCGTTAATGTTTTAGTAGTCAAAAATTATAAATTATATTTAAGACATTGTTAAAACTTATATTTAAGTTATAGGTACTGAGTATAACTTATATTCAAGTTAAGTTCAAACTTATAAGCCTTGTAATTGCTCCCTAAAAATGATCTGTACTGCCACAGAGCTGATCAACTGCTTCTTAAGATAGAATTAGAAACCCAAGAAACACTTATGATTCGCGAGGATCTTTCGCAACTTGTGAAAACGTAACTATTCGATAAGTAGGCAGTAAATCAAGTTGTAAGCAAAATTTCGTAAAGAGAGTGGATCTAAATGCTCTGAAAGTGAAAGGAATCTTTACGTAATCCGAACCCCACGTTACATCCTCAGGTACGGTTTACTTCTTTCTTTAAAAGTATACATTTTTTTTTAAATATTACTAATGGACGATGCTATTATTATCAAGAATTTGATTATAGGCGTTATTTATTCATTTTATTGCTTAACATTAAGCGGGCTTTTGTTGAATATAAGAATATTTAGAAAAATTAAAATATACAACAGTGCTTCCCACCAATTCAGAAGTTTTCGATAGGTTTTAGATACGCTTTCACCAAAGTCCATCTTTATGAAGTAACGAACATTCCCATCTACCTTTGTCAGTTTGCAAAACTTTCACTTCCCAAATAACCTTTTGCCTCTATCAAAGCACGAACGAATAAATGAGATTACTAAATGAGATCTTCCAGGGGAGTGATGAGATCTTGTTGGATTTTCCCTAATTTTCCTAGGTCCCCATTATTTTTGCCAATTTTTCTCCAATAAAAATAAGACCTCGCTAGCGCCTTCATTTTAACGGTGTTCACTAGAGATCAATTCTTTAGTGCAAGACTGGAACAATTACATAGTCTTGTCATACCTATCGGTGGAGACCATCGTCACTGGCTGATGGTTGAGTACCGCTGGCAAGCGCTTTCGATGCGATGGCACCATCTTCAAGCCTGTCAATAGTTGTTGGAGTACAACTATCAACAGGCTTGAAGATGATACCATCGCATCGAAAGCGCTTGCCAGCGGTACTCAACCATCAGCCAGTGACGACGGTCTCCACCGAGAGGTATGACAATAGTATCATTTATATTGGCGGTTCTAACCCTTTATTTGAATTACATAGTCATTTACAAAATATCTTCAGTGCGGTCAGTATAGTATGAACATTTTTGTTATGAGATGTTAGCTAACATTTCGATCTTCTGAACAAGAATGTTTGTTGAGAATAAGTGAAATATACTCCTTTTGAAACAGGAAAATTTTGAAAAGTAGTTGGCATTGTTAAATTCCTTGGTTCTGTTGGTTTCGACTCTATAATCGGAATCAGGAAAGAACTGTAAGAAATTCTGCTTTCCCATTGCCAATATTGAAGATATTGTTTCCAGGAAGAGGCGTATTATCCTTCGAAAACGCAAATTGTATTCCATAACAGAAGGGAAGGAACTTGTCCAGTTACAAATAAATGTCTGTCACTTTTTATCAATTTTCTGTAATGCACTTCATAATTCTTAAATGATTGCTAAAGCAATATGGTTTTTTTTATATATCCCCCGTACAAATTTAACAATGGAGATCCATTGGTAGCCAGAATTAGAGTTAATTTAAGGACCTACATTAGTAAAATATTATCAAAAGAGGCAAGAGATTATAACTCTTTGGAAACTGTCCTTCCCCGTATGGATTATTAATTCCTGGCTGGAGTAACTCATAAAGTAGATTAAATGTCATAGCTAGGTTATGAATAAGGCGATTAGGTATGCGGACCTTATACTATTGTCAATGTCCTTATTGAATTGAGTAAGCCATTTTCATCAAATGTGTAAGCTAAGTAATTGATATTCCTCTCAGGAAATTTAAACTTTTCCTCATTCAGGCTCAAAGCATTGTTTTAAAGGCAATGTTCTGTTCTCTATTGTACACTGACTATCCTTTTAAAAAAAAGGTTACTGCATTTTCTCCTTTTTTCAGTGATACATTGCACAGCTCATTTGCATTCGGAAGTTAAGTGTAGCTGATATCTACAGTGGGAACATATATTGCTTCGGACAGCTAAGAGATACCGTCCATGGCACTCCGCTCATCTTGAAAAACTTTCAAACGATATGTATGGGGCACAATTGGCATTTCACTATATTGAGTCTTAATAGCAAGCTGCTAACTGGAAAGAGAACGCGTTTTAATATTTCACTGTTACAAACTAGAGTGGAAATTACATAGTAATGGGCCATAAACTGTTTAAAGGTGGCAACCACTCCTGAAGACTTAAGAGTTAAATTAGTTATTATTTAGCTAAATACTTAGAGAAGTTAGAACTCTATCTTTACCAACATAAGGTATATGAGGAATGGGTTATAGTGTCTCTCTGTTCCGTTCTCCAAACATTTATTACAGATTTATATGCATCAATTTATGCAGTTCTTTAAGTAGTACTATCAACCAATAGTGTTTTTCCATAATTAGATTGGAATGTTTTCCGTCTTGATAAACGCACATTAAGGAATGAGGTGGAACGAGGGAGGCTTCGCTTGCAACATAAGTTTTCAATATTCTAATATGTGTTAATAACAGCATCTACTGAATTTAATTTAAGAGATATACCCTCAATCAAGTCAATCATTTCTTCATACAGCTTTGATGAATCCGGAGGATGTATTTTTTTGTTTAAATCTACCCAAAACTTTAATGAATTGTTGGATAACCAAATGAATATTTTTAATGAGCGAGTTTAAAACTCCAAAAACAAAAACAAATAAAATGTTTGATTAAAGGCTTTGGTGGCGTAGTTGTGTTATAAGGCTCTGTTTATATAACTATTTACAATTCATAATTTATATAATGCTTGCTTTCTAAGGTTTTATACTCTTGTGGTGTAGAAGTAATGCTTTACATATCAATGTTCCTAAGAATAGTTCTGGTAAACTGTACCAGCTATTTTAATGGTTGGTGCAAGTATGTAAGTATAAGTATTTTTATTGTGTACGAAATTGTTTTGTAATTGTGGAAAATGTGAAAAGCGCACTGAAATTAGTCAAACAAAAAGAAAGCAGAAGCATACAAGTGCTAATAGAATTTTAGAATATTCATCACACTTGAACAAGACAAAACATAATGCTGGTACTATGTTGTATAAGTCAATGCTCCAAGAAACGACTCGACAATGAACTGTTTGTGAGCTGTATCAGAATTTGAATTGGTTTAATTCCAAATGATGAGCTAATCAGAGCCTCTCCCATAGCATTGGTGATGGCTGAATATATGCCAAAGAAGTGCGTTGGAAACGTGCAGAAAGTAAAATAAAAGAAAACTACTCGGCAATCTTCTAAAAATATAACAACTAGGAACCTCTCATTGCTTATACATTTCTTTTTTTTCTTCCCGAGAACTAAGCTTAGTGCAAGTCTAATGTTCTATAAATATTGTCACTTTCTTGAGTCTTAACCAAGATATTTGCATTTTATAGTTTTCGGCCTTCAGTAACCCCCCCCCCCTACTCATGTCATTTTAACAATAATCTGTAATATTATAATAAGTACATTATTTGAGGCATAAATACCAAATATTTTTCTCATATAACTCTTACGTTTTGAGATAAATGGCACATGTGGGAAATTTGCGTTTACATGCGGGAGTTTACGCACCGCTTGCGTGACGGATTTTTTAAGCTGGACTGAGATGTTTTATGTTAGACCGTTTCGCAAGCTTCTTTTATGTTCCTTTCTTAAACTAAACTTAATGACCTTGGAATCGTTATTCTATGCTCAGTTTGTTGTAAAGAAACTGAAGAACATTTGAGGCGATCAGAATAATAGTAGCCTAACCCCAAAAAGTAAGAGTTGTGTAAAACCAAGTTGGTTAGGCCTCTATATATTTTAGAAAGACCGCCAAAACTGCTAGTTAAAAAACAAACTCCTGCTGCTATCTAGTGAAAAAACTTAGAAGGTGGATTAGGCCACTAATATTTCATAGAACACATTATTTAGCAACAGATGCTATGGTAACTCAAATAAGCAAAATTTGAAGGCTGGGTCACTATAATACTGAGCTCCTCATTTAATGGCGAAAATTATAAACTAACGTTAATCTAAAAATGATACACATCATTGCGTGTGTATAATATTTTAAATAATTTTATTTTATTCTTTGACATACATATCTTAATTATAATATTTCTGTTGGACTCTATAAAAAATATTGCTCAGGGCATTTAGTGTTTTTATACAAAGTAACTCTGCTTGAGAGAAACATTTAGGTATACCCATATCCGCGAGGGGTCAAACATATATAAAGTCATTAATAACTGTATGGTTGAAGAGTTCCCGGAAGGGGGTGTAACGAAAGCACCTGGGATGATCTTTGAATGCTTTTGATTAATATTAACTCGATAAGTTGATAAATTGTAGTTGATGTATGAACTGGGTTTTGAGTCAACGCCCTTCAAATCCAGATTAATGGTATTTCCTTGCTACAACACACCAGGCCAATATTTTATTCATATTCTTATAAGTTCCTTTATTTACCCAGGATATTTATTATGTTTACATTCAATGAATCTTCTGTAAGGCAGCAGCAATAGTTGTCAAGGAAGAGAAAATATGCTGGAGAAATTGCATTATGCAAAAATATGCATTTTGCAGGGTGCGTGAACCGCTTGAGATCCGTTGGAACGTGGGACTGTTTACCTGAATGAAAGGTATACAATAACCATTACAGAGATTAGAAGAAACGATTTTATAATAATTTAATAACATAATTTTAATTACCTCTATTTTTAAATAGAAAGATATTATATGATAATGTAGATCCTTTTTCCATATGTAAGGAAAATAATTTTTTTTTTTTTAAATGTAAAGATTATTATTATTTATTAACGCCCACTTTTTGCTACTATGGCTAATTGGGGGTTATATACAGGTTACCACCATTTTTTAGCCAGGGTGAGACTAAGTGAGTTTGTCACTAAATAAAGTCCTTTTTGGCCAGTCGGGAATCGAACTGGGAAGATGAAACCACAATTGGTTTACAACTACCTGAGCTATAAATGTAACTGTTAAATATAAAGAAATCTTTAATATCTAATATAGGTAGGGGCCCATTTTTAACTTTACAGAATGTTGACTCCTTGATTAGAGGTATAAAATATGCATGTTTAAATATATTTTTAACATCCTAGAAAATGAACAGAAATACTCGCACTTACGGGACAATTTATGAAATAAATACTATACAAGATGAACAGAGGTTTCATTTATTCCTTTGAAATGTTAGCCACCCACCACAAACTACAATTTAAAAACCAGAACTGCCACACTATCACTGAGTGATGGTCCTTACACTGTGATCGAAATACTAATTTAATATTAAATATGTTATTCTAAGCGCTAAAGAATTCAGACTGAAAAAAGGAACAGAATAATCAACGAAAAAACATTTTTCTAGAAATCTAATTAAAACAAAATGAAACAAGTAGAATGTTACACTGGAAAATTAATTTTTAATAATCATTTGATATTGAAGGCAAGGAGCTGGAAATATGACCAAATTCACGAAGCCGAATAATAAAAGTCTGTCTCGTAGGATTTGCGTAAACTGAGCAGATTTCTAATATCTGCCTGTTCGCCGTTTTTCATGAAATAAAAAAAAAAATTGAACTTTAAAAATAGAAAATTTAAGGTAATAAGAAAGTCTTTTCTGGCTCATTTCTGTGCGTATGGCTGACAACTAAAAACATGCAAATATCTCCTTTAATTCTAGAAATAGTGAAAAGAACAGGAATCGTATTAAATTTGGTATGACAATTTTAAATCCAACTCAAAATCCATAGGTATTTCAAAATTTCTGGTTTTATCCCCTCCAGGTCCTATTTCAGACGTTATATATCTTTATTTATATATATATATATATATATATATATATATATATATATATATATATATGTGTGTGTGTGTGTGTGTGTGTGTGTGTGTGTGTGTGTGTGTGTGTGTGTGTGTGTGTGTGTGTTTGAACAATCCTAATTTTGTCATCTCCTACGTACTTTTGCCCCCGAAATAGCGTCATACAACATCAATAATTCAATTCTCTTAAGGAAAATCTGCCAAAAATAAAACTACATAAATTAATAAATAAATAGATAGACAGAATAATTCTTCATAAAAGTATAGTATACAATTTAAAAACAGAAATAATTCCATATTTATGTCAGTTAAAGTCACGTTTTTTGATGAGTTTTAGTATTTATTTTTTTCATTATGATAAATTTCTTTCATTGAAGAACGGTAAGTGGAAATTTGATTTTTATTACTGAATCAAAAATTGAATACGTTTTACCAATACTGATTACAATTTACTCTTGATTTGAGCTATACATTTTAGTCATACTCAGTAGCCAATATGTTATCACAGTCACTTGAGGGGCCTGCAGAAAATTGTTAAAATAAGATATTCTACACTCACAAGGATTTTATTCGATTCTACACATGACAATAGGGGGAAAAGTGGGAACAAATAAAGAAACTTTCACTAGAGTTAGATCAAATCTTTTCTGACGTCTCGAAGGTGGTATTCTGGTGGCAATTAAGAGAAAGGAGGAGTGTGACAGGTGACAAGAGGCTCATGATGAATAATTTGATAGGGGGGGGGCGCACATTTATTCTTTAGCCGTGATGAAGGGCAAGCAGCAAAGCGTAACTCCCTCACATTTTGACATTTTGATTTAAAGTTGATTACATTCTTGTTGAACAAAGACATTGCAATTAAATAATCCCCATCATGCAGGGATGCGGAAACTAGGTTTCTTCTTGATCGTCTTCGTCCTCATGTTTCGAATGTCCAGGTTCAAATTCTGATCGTTCTGGCTCAACTTCGCTGTCGGACGCATTTGACTCCTAAGCCTCAAGGGTCTCCGTAATAAATTCACTTTCTCCCTCAGAGTCTTTTGATACCGAAAAAGCGTTGAGGCATGCTTGTCCGTTACACTGAGCGCAAGTCTGTGGAGCACTGCAACCCCAGTTTTCTACATCCAATCGGGGCCAGAGCCTTTCTTTCAGAAGATTCTGGCCAACTGTTGGCACTCCAGGTAATAATGCCGTCGTTGGCTCTAGTAGTTCGTCAATCTCAACTCCCTCCCCCCACCTTACAAAGTTTTGGCTTGGCAGACGTTGTGGAAGACGTGATAAAAGAACCGTATCAATACAGTTGATTCTTGTTCATTTGGTGAATATTGCATGCCTAAAATTAAAAGTATTCTGTTTTCATTATTCTATGATTTATTTGGTGATGGACTCATTAAATAGATTCCTTAGTCCCACCCTGGCAACAAAAGGGTGCTTCTCTGTAGATAACCCATCCCCATTAGCCAAAGTGGCATAAAGTGGACGTAAATAAATAAAAATAAAATCATTATACTTTGAGTCGTCATTTGCAATATACATGGAAGATTGTAAATTGCCAAAAACACAATATTCAATATACTCCATGTGGATCTCACTTATTTTCCCTCAAGGGAAATCAGCTCTTGAAGTGGTACTCTTGACATGATTTTTGAAATATTGTCTCAAATGTTAGAATTTTGAAAATTCTTAATATCTCAATTATTATGTGTCGGATCGAAAACTTGTATAAAAACAATCTTATTGCAAATTTGACTTAATGTTGTTATGTACGCTTTTCAATGTTTTGATTATCAACCAAAATATTTGCATTTTTTAGTTTTCAGCCTTCAGTAAACTCCCATTCCTACTTATGTCACATTAACAAAAAGCTTTTATACTATGAAGCACTTTATTTGAAGCCTACATACCAATTATTGTTCTCATTACAGAATTGCAATGATAAATACAAATATGTGATGCACGCGGGAAATCTGCTTAGTTAACGCAATCCCTGAGTGACGGACTTTTTGGTTTAGTGTTTACAGAAAGTCCTGTCCAGTGGGGAGACCGATCATTGTGCTTATTCATATACCTATTTCTCTCACGCAAAAACCAAAACTGAAACACATGCATTTGTGAACTCCTTGTTCATTTTGACGGAAACAGAGGCTTCCTGTTTTAAAAATACCACGAAAGAGAGCTTGTGAATCCAAAAAAAGAAATACATATCCTAAAAGTCGTTTTATCAGTTCTGTTTACTAAGATGCTTCGCAACTGGAGCGATATCACTCATAATTGTAAACGTAACATCTTTTTCTTACTTAGTGGAAATATTTTTGCTGCGTAAAGATTTGCAAGAAGCTCTATCTCTCCACTCCATGATAATATAAATGAGCAAACAGAGGCCCGATATTCATATCGCAGCGGATGCGGAACGATGTCACTTCCTCTTTACAGGCGGAAGTTGGCAGAAAATCAAAAGTAGATCACGGAAAACTAACCATCAAACTTCCATACTCACTACTGCCTCTATCAATCAAGGTACATTCCTTGTTTTGTCCGTGATATGTATTTTGGTCTGTTTTAATAAAAACAGCCGTGACCAATATTTTGAGAATACTAATTATTCCTTGTTCAAGACTGTAACTAGTGCTACATTATTTAATTATATATTATTGTTATTTATTTGTTTATAATAACGTCCACTTTTTGCAACTAAGGCTAATTGGGATGGGTTATCTACAGGTTACCACTCTTTTCTAGCCAGGGTGGGACTAAGGATATTATTTAATAAATTCCGTCACTAAATAAATTGCTGTTGCCAGGAGGGGATCGAACTCACCAACTCCAGGTTTACCATGTGAGATTAAGGTCAACGCTTTAACTCAACATGACTAACCTGAGCCCATTATTGCTATTAAATACTGTTTTTTTCTAACATTGGCATAAGTGAATATATAGATATATTCATACCAACTCTAAAAAGTCCGTCACTCCGGGGCTGCGTAAACTAAGAAGCTTCCCCACCTGCTGGTATGACACTGCAGTAATGTCATCTCCCCATATATGCTCTGGTCAGTATTTGATGAGTTTTTAGCAGATTTCCCTTAAGGGAAATCAGCTATTGAGGTTGTACTCATGACGGAATTTTCGAAATTTTTCTTCAAATGTCCATCGATCCTACCTAGTAGATGACGAAAATGAGGTCCATTCAAAACTGTATATATATATATATATATATATATATATATATATATATATATATATTTGCCTGTTACCGCTCTAGCGGTCGCAATTTTTGTTTGATCGTTACCAAACTCGATATTTAGTCGTTTTATGGAAAAAGAAAGATTAAGTTCGTTAATGGCTGAAATCGGACCAGTGGGAGGGGGGGGGGGTTAGAGGGGAGGATTTTCGAAAATTCGAAATATCTCCGTTACTATACGTCTGATCGAAAAATTGTACAGAATCAATCTTATTGCAAATTAAATTTACTATAAATATTGTTATATACATTTATTTTCTATCTTGAATATTAACCGAGATATTTGCATTTTTATTAAATCTGGGTGGCTAATGGACGGGTGACTTTCCTGCCAAAAGCTAGTTCGGCCGTTGTCTTAACTGCTCGACTCTCGTGAAATTTCTGTATTGTAAACTTCACGTTGGAAATCTGCTTAGTTTACGCAGCCCCTGCGTGACGGACTTTTTATATTACTTTTAGTGTTCTTTTTCGTTTCTTTGGTTCAATTCCCAGAATACGTTTATATTTCTTTTTTTTTTTTTTTTTTAATTTTTTATACTGGGTTAGGTAATTCTGTAAATCTACACTAATGATATTACTTTGTTCACTTTTAATATCAGAATTTTGGAAAAAAAAAATGCATCTACTAAACTTTCCCCTACTTAGCTTCACAGTCGCGAAATGGTTATTTTTATATTGGATTTATTTTTTATGATGGGTTTTTTTTATTTGTTTGCGACTAATTTTCATTTTAAGATTGGCTAGAACATTCAATAACCTATCAGGTATATAGCCCTTTAGATATGTGATTAAAAGGAATGTGTTTACCTCAATGTTTGAATTAAAAAAATAAATAAACTCTTTGTAAACTTTAGCAAGATTGATTATAGAATGTCATTAGCTAGTCTCTTCTGAACCTAGACTTCTACTGATTTTCCAACTCCCAAATCAGCAATCTTTAGTTTTCATTGGTACCACTTGAAGTCCATATCAATTGTCACCAAACAAAGATGATAAAAATAAACAAACGACATGACAGAATAAGAAAAATGAGTGTCTGGTACAACAATTAACACCAATTGGAATTAAACACAGTTTAAAAGCACAACATTATGTAACTGACTCTTAAATTTGAGCTACCTCTCATTCAGTGTATGTAACACTCGATCTTAATTGAACAATGTATTATGTGAATGTGCTTTGTTTAATATTTGATACACATTTCAACAAAATAAATTAAAATTATACCTTGGAAATAAAATGTTGAGATGTAACTGATAAAGAATATTTCACATTTAATAGATGTTAAATTATATAATTGCTGAATCAACATTTTTGTGGGAATTAAAACTTATCATGTAACACCGGATAAATTAAGCTGATATAATAGGAGTATTGCTTGCAAGGTCATCGCAATTAACAATGTGCACGAATGTAAAAAGAAAATATATTATTCAAAACTGTTGATTGCTGATACTATCGCTGAATGGTATTATCTTTCAGTGATTTATTTTTAAATGTCTAAATGTGATAATATATCACAAGACATTAATTTAAAAGAAAGAATTTTCTTTCTTTTTTTTTTCATCTGAGTATAAAACGTGAAATTTGAAAATATAGAAAAGACGATTCATTGAATTTAAAATAACCATAGTATATATAAGCAGGATTTCAACTCACTTGATGTTTTACAATAGAGAACTAAATCAAAAATAAAGAGTAGTTTTTGTCAATTTTCATTAAAAACCAACCTTATCGCAAATGTAATGTTCTATAAATGTTGTTATGTACATTTTTGCAGAAAGTCCCGAAGGGAAATAGCCGACTTTGAGGTTGTACTCACACACAGAATACGAAATTTTTCTTTAAATGTCTCAGTCCTACCTATTCAAGATAGACGAATAAATGTATATAACAATATTTATAGTAAATTTGCAAGAATATATATTCTATACAAAAGTTATATATCCGACGCATATATAACGGAGATATTTATATTTTAAAAATCCCCTCTAAACCCCCCCTTTGATCGATTTCACCATTAACTCGAACTTGATCTTTCTTTTTACATAAAACGTTTAAATATTGAGTTTGGTACCGACCAAACAAAAATTGCGACCGCTAGGGGGAGCGTTTAGAGGGGAGGATTTTCGAAAATATATATATATATATATATACTATATATCGAGAAATTGTACAAAATCAATCATATTGCAAATTAAATTTACTGGGTAGGATCGATGTGTTTGATATACATTTTTCTCAAAACTCGCGTCATATTAACGACCTCAGATAGCTGATTTCCCCTATTTAATCTTCCCGCCAAAGAGGGACTAGTTGTCAATTTGCCGTTAAGAACATATCTTAACGCAAATGAAATTTCTCTATAAATGTAAACCTTTTTTCACGTGGGAAATCTTGATTATTAACCGAGATATTAGCATTTTTTAGTTTTCGGCTTTCAGTAAACCCCCACTCCTATATTAATATGAGATGAGTTCATATTAACAATTTGCTATTCTGTTATGAAGCACTTTATTTGAATCCTAAATGCCAAATAATAGTATCATTGAACTATTTTGTTTTGAGATAAATGCAAGTACGTAATGTGCTGTTGTGGGAAGATGTTTAGTTAATGCAGCCCCGGACTTTTATTTATATACACTTTCACTCATCGGCAAGTGTTACAAAAAAATGGGTCCAACAGTTTACCTCTCATCCCGTCTTGGCTCAATTTAATATGCGTTACTTCAAAGATGGTAGAAGGTAGACTGTACAAAGGAATGTTCCCTCGGAGGGGAATGGATAGAAGCAATGTTACGTAAAAACTAATAGGCAAAGTGTAGGGCAATTACAGACAGAAGGTGGAGGGGCCTTTCACTTGGATTGCACAATCATCAGTGCTGCATACCGCCATACAGAGGTAGCTAAGGAAATGACATCGAGACCAACTAACTATATCTGACAAACGTCTGGGACCGATGCCAGCTGATAAGATAAGACAGCTGATTGGTGACCTATACAGATCATGAGATACTATAGACTGGGCTCGCATCAAGGATAGGCCTATGGGGACTAGAAAAAAGGAAAAGAAAGCTGGATGTGAGGAGAATCTGTTATATGATAAAGTGTGAGGACAAGAAATGAAAAATGCGTTTTCCTGAGCCTTGGAGATATGATCTGGTCTTTATGAATGCGACATGTACACTATATATTTATATATATTGGATACAGCTAAATATCTGCAAATACTAGTCTCATCAGAAGTATTAAAGTTATAGGTAAATGATAAATGCATGTAGGCAATAGTCACTTATATGGTGGGGACAATAATTCACCTTAGACTTTCATCATCCTCAGGCCAGGATTTGTCGCAAAAATTATAGTTTTACATAGTTTTAATTTAGCGGTTCCTTAGTTTTATTTTATTTCTTAGATTTATATATAGCTACATTTTATACTGTTTTAATAATTTTGAAAACATTTTTCTTTATTTCTTTATTTTAACATTTTAATTTAAGGAATTGAAAATAAATGATACTGAGCGACATCTCCTAGTTGCGAAGCTCACCAAATAAATAAATAAAATAAAAAAACTAATTCACCTAATATACAATTATTCATTGTGAGGGTGCTTATGATGAGGATTACGGAAATTTCTTAAGATGGCGTTACTTCATTTTAGGAAAACAAAATGACATGGCTTGACTTATTGAAATCGTTTTTTAAAAAATAATGTACTCATTAAAACAATGAACACACATGAAGAACACAATATTCGAGCGGAGATCAAGCTGATATTCGAAGCTCTAGACAAGAAAAGTATTATTATTTTTTTATTATTATTTATTTAATTGAGATTGGGATGGAATATTTATGGGACATCACTTCTTTGTTGCTAGGGTCGGAATAGGGATGTTATTCAGGGAGCTCATCACTATTGTCATTATTATTTATTTTTCATTTATTTAGTATTTTCAATACATTTTAATATGGTTTGGACAGATGTATGAAATGCGTTTTAACATATTAATAAATCTAAATACTCCTGTTAAATGTAATGTATGAGATGACCTTGGGCGTTATGCGTTGAGGAAAACACAATGCTGTATTTTTTCCTCATTGTAAATAACAGCTGTAAAATCACATTGATATCAAAATTGCAGGAAGCTTCATTGTGAACAATACCTATTTTAAACTGAGCGACTAGAAACCATAACTACTTTGTGAAATACGAAGTCCGGGATTGATAATTTTCAAATATAAGGTAAATAAACTAATGTGCTTGTTTTTTTAAACATCGTCATAAAAAGAAGTGTCGGTCAGTCTGTTTGACTGACACTCTCCTCTCTCTCTCTCTCGTGTGTGTGTGTGTGTGTGTGAGAGAGAGAGAGATTTGTAAGACGAAACGTAGCCCTGGAGAATATACCTTAGCGTTCACCGGAAGCGAAATAGGAGCTTCATACAAAACTCAGTTCTCAGGCCAAAGAAATTAAAAATTAACTATTAACTAAAAATAAACTAAATAAAAAATTAACTAACAAGGTCACAAATTTCCAATCTATTGATTTTTGGAATTAAAAGATCAATCAAATAAACAGTTAACCAAAAACGACATTGAAATCATACTGTAAGAGAAGGGGGGGGGGAGAGGAGGTTCATTGAATCCTAAGATTTAGGTGACCGGAGATATATATTACTTTTAATTAAAATATGCGAAAATAATACAGGTTTTGAATATCGATATTCAAAATAATAAAATTCGATATTGAGCATTGTTTCTGAATGTACTCTTAATAAGGTGACTAAAATTTAATGTACAAGTTCAAAAAAAATAAGCTCGTGTTCCCGAAAATTGGATAGGAAACGATCAATTTTATTTTTTCAAAGGCCACTAATCTACTAGGGCTTGCTAACTTCCTGTTGTACGAGATCCTATACTGGACTATAGGCCAGTAGGTGAAGAAGGCGGATGGCTTAGTTAGAGACGAGCTGAATGACTGCTCCTCAATGTACAGGATGTGGCGACTTTAAAGGGCCGGAAACTGGCAAGATACGACGCCTACCATCGGCCAACTATCGCCTCACAGCTATCTACTTACAACATTATCCTGTATGTGTATATAAATATATATGCATGTATGTGTGTATGTGCGCGTACATATATTACAAATAATCATATCTACGAATGAGATGTATAAAGCTTCTAATGAGAAGTATTCCATGATTCCTAAAAAGAATATGATATAAGTATATTTATCTCTGTGTCATGGTCAATGGTAATACTTCTAACCTTATTTCATTGCTTACCAAACAGTATTCCAGCCCTTATTATTTTTTTTATTTATTAATTTTAATTTCCGGTGTTATGTGGGGTTTTTTGGCTATCTATGATTTAAAAATGTCGAAAACATCAAGTACGAAATTAAGAAGAATAAATACATACCGTGTAGCGTCATCTTTAATGGCGATATTTTATTACACCTTAGTCCTCCAATTACAACGGAATCTTATTATTATTATTTGTGTATTTATGGATATCACATCATAGGTGATTTGCTCTTTCAGAAGTCAATAATTGTACAATAGTTATTTATTATACAAGTGACGAAAGTAGATCATTTTACAACTTGAGTGAAACGTTTACCCACACGAGCGAAGCGAGTGTGGTAATTTCACGAGAGTTGTAAATTCTACTTTCGTCACGAGTGTAATATTACATTTTTTCTGTAATCGTGTAATACATGATCAGATCTAACCAGAATATGAACAAAATTAGGATGTTGTGAAGATTATGGTATGTTGTTGGTAGGTTATAAGCATGGTTGTGAAAGGTTATAAGCATAGTTATAAAACAACTAGTGATGATTGTGAAGTAGTGCAGTTATAAACAAGTGCAGGTTATAAACAAGGAAGGTAATTATTATTATATTTAAATTTTAAAATATATTGATTATTTCCACCAATAATTCATTCATATTTCAATTTATTTTGTTAATCTGTTAATTCTGAAGTTTTTTTTTTTCTTTTTTAAATATTGGATATTAAAATGGGGACCATTTCTCTATTGTACAATATCTTTTGTATTTCAGTACATTATTTAAACGTTTTGTAAATAGAGTAAATTTGTTTCGAGCTGTGCATTTCTGGAGTGATCTTCAACTTTTCCAAAAACCTTCGGTGAGAAACCTATATGTACTTCTACATAGGTCAGTGTTAAAGTAAAGAAAGAAAATTTTTTGAAAATCCTATATCTCTGGGAACTCCTTAAAATAGCAAAGATGGGCGATGTATGGCAGTTTGTCGCTTAACCTTAATTTACTCATTATTCTAAAAAAATATTGACCTTTTTACAAAACATTTTTTTTTATGTATTAAAAACATAACAAAAATGATGTCAGGTACTTGAATTAGACTCAAGAACTTTATGACACCGAAGATAAGATGAAAACTAATAAAATAAAAAAGAATAGAAAGTAAATAATGAAATGTGAAATGAACAGAAAAGTACGTATTCTTAGTTTCCTTCTGGTTGATGGGCGTGGAAGCTTCAACTGGCTGTCAAGTTTTCAACAACTTATTGAAATAATAAAACAAAACATAAATAAAACATTTTATTATTCCCAAGATGTTTCTGCTATCCGTCATCAGATTTTTATTTAGAACTCTTAAATTAAAGCTGAACATATCAATAAATTGTTTCATCTATGTTGTTTTTATTTTCGCCAGATACAATTAAAATTACAGCAAATTCAAAGCCAATTAATGGCACGCTTATTATACATTTGTTTTCCTGCTTTTTCCAGTTCATTTATTAAATGCAGATTGCAACTCATCAAAAGCATGAGCATGCGAGTCAGGACTTAATCCTCGAATCACATTAGAAATTATTCAACTAATAACTGGCAAACAACCTTTTTTCTCAAACAGGCTAAAATTCAAATCGATTTAGGTCTAGTCTCTGAGTAATAGAAAATGAACTTGCTAGTATCGGTTTTAAAGAATGGATTTTTAGAATAAAGAAAAAGTTTCCATTTGTCTACAGTGATTCCTCCATAGCTGAAATACAACTTGTAGCTGTTCGTTGATTATTGGGAGTATGGCAAAGAAGTCTTCAGTAAATCCATATTTACTACCATTTTAAGAAATTGAACACATGGGACAAGAATCATATGTAATTGGCATTGACTCATATAGCTCACTTCAAAGAAAAATGTTCCTTTTGGTTTACATTTCGGCTTGCAAGTCAATGGACAAGCGACAGACAGAATCCTACGTGTCCTCAGGCGACTGAAAACATCAATTTAAAAATCTTACATTTAAAAATATGGCAACCTCTCCGGTCCAAGAAAACTGCGAATAATCTTCGATAAATTAAAGAAGCATTAAAGCCAGGGGTACAAAAAGTAGTCGAAGTTATCGTAACTCGAATTATAATTGAACATAGGAAATTAAAAAAAACAGTTTCCTACTGAAAGACCTACCGGTTGTACTTAACTGTTCCGCACCTTCATTTAACACCGGGAAAATACATTCGTCCAACTAATGCTGCAAATCTCAAAACAAGTTTAAAAGAACTGTTTGGAAACGAGAAAGATAAAAAGCTAATGGCTTTAAGAAACTCATCTGTTCCAAGAGATATAGATCCACCTACTGCTAACGACTTTAAAGTAGGTGAGGTATAATGCAATCAAAAAAACAAATGTGAAGAGAGAGAATGTTAAATTTTGATGACTTGCTTAAATAAATCGAAAGGTAAATAAGATTTATAGCTGGAATGAATGCAACTTTACTTGGCTACAGAGGAATATGTAAATAATGGCGCGAATAGATACATGCAAGGTCACTTCAATTACATTAGAAGCTTACTTCTGAATAACTGATCAGAGGAACAATGTTATTCATTATTTCTCACAATTCGATTAAAGAGATATTCCCACAAAACATCATAACAATGAAAAGAATTTAATTAATAGTTCAACTCATTTTATTATTTGCTACTCTAATTTGAGAACTATGAGTGACACTAAGTGTTTTAATTGTAATTCTGGGTTTCTTGCAGAGTTGAAACCGCTTTTTTTATATTATAGTGAAATGGCTTTACATGCTTAACTCTGAATAATCAGAATATCACACAAAAAACAAAACAAAAAAAAAACAACAACTTTATACAACTAAATTAGTTTTTCTATTTACGTCCGGGAATTACTTTTTTTAAAGAGCCTAGGAAGCTAAATTTTGGAAAAATTCTAATTGCAAAATATAGGAAACAAAAAAATGTCTACTTTACTTATAAATTCCATGCTGGGGATCTTAAATGCGAAACAGTTACACCTTCAATACATTTGACCAAAAATCGATGGGTAAATTTTGAAATAGGCACGCACTATTTAATGAATTATTTTTACTATAGCTAGGTTTAACTAAAGAAGCAAGGTTCGTAAAGAACCTACAAATTAAGTACGAATTATCCATATCAGAGAAGAATACCATTAATAAACATTAAAAATTAGTTATTATTCGTTAAAAATGATTTTTTTTTTTTATTCAAAAGAATAATACATATATATCTTGTTTAATTTACTACTTCCTCTTTGTTCATTAAAATTTCAGTATTGTGCTTAAATATATTTCTTTGCTGTTTTTAAACTCTTCAAAGTCAAAACAGTGCTTATACATTATTAAAGCATGGCGCGATGTCTTATTTTATTATTACAGTATTAAGGAACAATTTTGAAAATATTCTTCTACTGTTTCTGCAATCCCAGGGTTACACTTTCATTTCTTAAAAACTTTTACATTCAGCCGTCTTCGCCTAATAACGAAGACATATTAGGGAAGAAAACGCCTCAAAATGTTATAAGAATGAGTCTTTCTCACATTACAAAACTAGAAATGAATGATGTTGGACCAATTGAAACGGCTTTGGATGGCAGCGACAGAGCCAACTGTTAAGATGTAAATTGCAGAGGGTGCTCCAATGGCGATCTGACTTTCAAATGGAGACGAGAAGAAGGGGGAGCAGTCAGCAAGGGATGAGAGCAAAGATCCCTTCTATAACTTGCAGGCCAAATTGAAAACTTTCAACAGCAACTAAATACGCGCAAAAACTTTGTTTTCAAGAGGCATGAAAAAGAAACACAGCTTATTATGTGCATAACGAACTAACAATGAACTGTGCGGAGAACTCTCATTTTGACAACTTGTAATAAAAGCCAGGAATATAATATACATGGGCAAGTTCGTACCAAACAAACCAGAATACTGTTTAAACATTTAGGTTCCATGACAGATTGAACTTTTCAAGTACAGACATTTCAGTGAAACCAGCAATAGTTCAAAAGTACCACCCAAAAAATGTTGAGCGTAAGATGAAGTTATGTTTACGAAAATGAACGCCATAATTTTCGTCATGTCCTATCTAAGATTGATGGACATTTGAAGATTCAGACATTCATTAATCTAGCGCCAGAAGAGCTGATATCCCTTAAGGAAAGTCTGCTAAAATTTCGTTTGAAAAGTAAAGAATTATGCGGAACTGGTCTCTAGAAATCCTTTAATTAAACTGAATAAAGAAACCAATTTTCTTTTTGCAATAACCTTAAGATGTCATATTAATTACGAGATTTAACATTAGACAGGCTTGGAGAAGGTTCCATAGTGAGTCAGATCAGTGAGTTTGGGTATATGTGATTTGATAATATTGTCAAATCTTAAAGATTTTCAAAAGTTTCCAACAGATGCACAAATATAAGAACGGAGGAGTGATATGGTTTTGCTAACTTCTCTAAACTCTTTTGGAAGAGGGTGTTTCAGCAAGTATTGGCATACGGGAGTCATCGTTACAAATGTTTCAATCTCACTGACCCTTCCATATTTAGGAACCAAACGGAGGATAAAAAGAATATGGCAGAAAACACTTAGGTAATGATTATTGTTTCAATTTATTCTTTCGCTTGTGAAAGTTCTCAATGAAAATTGGAAATTGTGACTGTAAGTCAATATCTGCGACTTATGATTAACATTACTATTACCTAACGTTGGCGAATTCGAGTCGATATTCTAAGTTCCATTCCAGTTTAACGGTGAATGAGGCCAGTAATTAAAAAGTACTAATAAGTCTTCCGGATATAAAGTGTAAAGGGAAATATTTTTCATTTGCAATATCTAAAAAGGCTTCATATAATTTTAAAACTTGAATCTATGTCTAATAAAGAAACTTTGTAAGATATTGTCACACAAGTCAAACAATTCCTGAAATAAGGTAATAATCCAATTATTAAACTAGTCTTTAATTAAAAATATTTTTCATGAATTCTTTAACAGATCGTGCATACTTCCATTTCTTTAATAGTACTATAATTTACTATACGATTACTCTAAATCTATTTTATTTGTCGTGCTACATATGCACAGTCTGCAACGGACAGTTTAAACGAATTTCTTTGAAGGAACTACTACTATAGAGGTGGGATTAATGACTCGATTTTGTAAAACTTCAAATTTCCACCGACTTACCTAGCAGATAACGAAAATGAGTTATAAAGAACTCTCAGGTCAGCAATGTCAACTGACACTACTCGTATATATAAATAAGTGTATATATATATATATATATATATATGCCTATTAAATTACTTGCTGCTGTTCTTTTTATTTGACAGAAACTCAATATTTAACTGTAGGATTGCTAAAGGTCATGTGTGTCAATAGCTGAAATCATACAAGGAAGTTTGTGGTATCTCCGCTACTTCCCATCTCTTTTTTTTTTGTTTTGCAAATATTTTTTATTTATTTCTAATATTATAATTTTTATTTTATTTTATCGTGTGTCCTATTTTATTTAATATTCAAGGAAAAACAAAAAAATAATATATATATATATATATATATATATATATATATATATATATATATATATATATATATATATATATATAATACAATAAATAAATGAAACAAATATGGGTAGAAAACTCTAGACTCTAGGTTTTTGGTAAACCTAGTGTGTTCTATTCTCACTGAGCAATAGGAATTTATTTATTGACGAACTAATTAAATAAGATCCTTAGTCCACCCTGGCTAGAAAAGCATGGTGACCTATAGATAACCCGTCACAATTAGCCATAGAAGCAAAATGTGGACATTAATAAATAATAATAATATTCTTTAGTTATTGGTCCAGAGAAACCATTTTTTATCACTAAATAAATACCTCGTGCCCAACATAAGTAGTTCTGTCTCAACATAAGTAGTTGTGTTACAAGGGGTATATACGAGATGTCACTTTGTCTCATTCTAGATTGGAAACGTGCTTAATTTAAGCAGATCCTCAATTAGAGGTCTATTATACGTGGCAGGTTCTGAAACTAGGATGAGATTCTTTCTATATTAGGCCGTATCCGAGATTCAACAAAACCTCCCAACCATTTCTACTTGATCCTAGGAACAACATGGAAGAGATTGGCAAAGGAGTGGAGTGATGGTGAAGGTCTTATCCAGTGCTTCGCTCTCTCGGCAGCCACCTCAACTAAACAACTGCACTTCACTGGAATGCCACTGCATAATACGTCTCAGGTCAAGGCTCTGCCAAGGAATTATCAAGTACCAACAACATTGTTTTCAGGATAGGTTCATCGAAACTAAGTATTTGGTAGGCATATAATAAATTAATTTATATTTATTAATTTGCCCTTGTCTTAAAACTAGGAATTTAATTTAAAAAGAGAAATCAGTAACTGTATGAAACTAGTGAAATTGTTTTCGTATGCATATAATTTACGAAGTATTGTGACCACGTTTAATAAACGAATCCATGTAGTCGAGTAATATTCTATGTCATAAGTAAGTTTAAAATAAAAGGAAGTCCGTCACGCAGGGGCTGCGTAAACTAAGCAGATTTCCCAAGTTTTACAATAGCGAAATTACACGAGAGTCGAGCAGTTAAGGATACGGCCAAGCTAGCTTTTGGCGGGAGTCACCCATGCGTTAGCCGACCAGATTTAATAAAAATGCAAATATCTCGGTTAATATTCAAGATAGAGAATAAATGCATATATCAATATTTATAGTAAATTTAATTTGCAATAAGATTGATTCTGTACAATTTTTCGATCCGACGTATAGTAACGGAGATATTTCGAATTTTCGAAAATCCTCCCCTCTAACCCCCCCCCCTCCCACTGGTCCGATTTCAGCCGTTAACGAACTTGATCTTTCTTTTTACATAGAAGGACTAAATATCGAGTTTGGTAACGATCAAACAAAAATTGCGACCGCTAGAGCGGTAACAGACAAATATATATATATATATATATATATATATATATATATATATATATATATATATATATATATACAGTTTTGAACGGACCTCATTTTCGACATCTACTAGGTAGGATCTATGGACATTTGAAGAAAAAATTCGAAAATTCCGTCATGAGTACAACCTCAATAGCTGATTTTCCTAAAAAACCGCCACGCTGCGTACACTGAGCTGATTTTCCACTTGCTGGTTTGACACACACCTAACCACATATTCTCTATTTTTAAGAAAAAAAACAATGAGTCGAAGGAGGAGGTGTAACTGAAAACAAGAAAGTACGAATAACATGGTTAGTACTTCAGTTACAAAAACTTTACAGAGCAAACATTGTAGAGCTTCAATGTTTAATTATTTAATTAATTTTAAAACATTTTACGACCAGACTCATAATAAAGGAGATATTTTGAATTTTCAAATTTCCCTCCCTCTCTAAACCTCCCCCCCCCTATTCCTGGTCCGATTTCAGTCAACCACAAATATGATCTTTAATGTTGAATAAAACGGTTAAATATCGAGTACGGTGTAGATCAAATAAAGGTTTTCGAGACAACGAATTTCCATGTATCTGGCACATTAAAGGTCCAATAGAAACAATATTTGGTATTTAAGCTTATAATGAAGAGGTTTATGTTATAACAGCTTATTGTTATTAGGACATGAGTAGGAATGGGGTTTTACTGGCTGAAAACTACAAAGTCCGAATGTCTTGGATAATATTAACCATATTAATATTAGACTGACTGCAGAAAACGTGAACATCTGAACTTACCGAACGACTTGTACGAACTATTAACAGATGGTAGCTCACATATAAAACACTCTTAAATCACTTGAAGACAACTGACATTTACAACAAACCACACCTACCTCACTCAATTCTCTACGTTTTATACCTCAAATAATGTTAATAATTCGCTTTTGTGAACAATAGTGTATAATACATTTTTAAACTTGTGCCTTCTGGAAGCATCATCCTCATTCCAGGATTTATCCCAAAATTTATAGTTTCTAATTGTTTTATTTTAGCGCTTAATTTTATTTCGTTATATTTTATACTATGTTTTAATAATTTGGAAAACATTTTTTTCTTTATTTTAAAATATCGATTTAGAGAACTGAAATTAAATGATACTGACCGACATCGCCTAGTTGCGGAGCTCATGAAATAAAATAAACAGAAAATATGCATTTAACTACATTTATAGACAATTAACTTTGCAATAAGATTAGTTCTATACACTTTTTTCGATCCGACGTATAGTAACGGAAAAATTTCGAATTTTCAAAATTTTCCCCGAACTAACCCTCCCTCCCCTGGTGCGATTTTAGCCATTAACGAACAAAAAACTATATATAGATAGTTAACGGACTTATATATATATATATATATATATATACTCTCTCTCACAAACACACAATTTTGAATGAACCTTATTTTCGCCATTTCCTAGGTAGGATCGATGGACATTTTGAGAAATTTTTCGAAAATCACGTCTTGAGTATGACAGGTAAGAAAAAACCCCTCTTTCCTTCACTATTCGGAAGAATAGTGAAGGAACGAGGCGTTTTTTCTTACCTGAGATAATAATTCCTTCACCATCCAGCACCTCAAAAATGGATCTTGAGTATGACCTCAATAGCTGATTCCCTTTGAGGGAAATCTACTAAATAAGCAGAATGAAAATTTGTTGAAAGTTTAAAATGTTTAAATAATATTTATAGTGTAAATATAACTTAAAGATACCAGCCCTTGGGAAAATGTAAGGTTGAGTTGATATATAAAACTCATTTTAGATCTATTATCTTTTTACTACATAATTTCCTCTAAAGACCTGCAGCTATTGAGTTTAATATCATTTTATTCCTTCAGTGAGTTTATGAAGTCCTAAAGAATCAGGGAATGGATGTGGGTTTAATATTCATTTATACAACTAAATGTATTTCTCAATTAAGCTATTTGGTAGTGAAACTGAAGAACTGAATTTGTATCTAATAAGTATACGTTACAAATAAAACAACTTTTATTTATGTGCATAATTACTCAGATGTAGTCAGTCATTTATAGTCGAAACCAGGCAATTATTTATGTATGTTGTGCTCTTTTATGCAATTGGTCAATGTTGAGTTACTTATTTTCTCCTCTAAAATAAGTTAATATTTTCCAGTGGAATATATATGACATTTATTTACTGTACTCAATCTCCTGATGCAAGGTCATCACTGTGATATAGTGACGAAACGCACTCCAGATCTGACTTTTACAATCTCCATATAGGTTATACATCAGGTTGGTATGATAAACATTGGGAGCTTCAAGATGAGTCGTTTGTTACGTCAATGATAGAAGCTTTCTAAATTCTTACTGCCGCCTTAATTGTAGCAAATATAGTCTATTTTTCAAGTAAACAATGCTTTGCTTAAGGTTACATTCCACAAAAAATAGAAAAAAAAATCTCTGAAAGAATTCTGTTACCTCATAGATATACCATAATAGCTTCTAAAATATGGACGGACATCAACATGAAATGAGTAAATCTTCGATTTTAGGTACCAAATGGAACAGTGAAATTATAGCAATCTGATCACATCTCAAATCTTATAAAACAACACTTCTGTAATATGTCTAAACATCTTGGATTATTTACATAATTTTTAAAGCATTACATGAAATAATACATGCAACCTACTCCTTAACGAACTCTTTATAAAGAAATAACTTGAATATGTATATTCCAACTCAAAAAATACGTCGCCTGCGCATCAATAATATGATCAATAATAACTTTTTTCAACCCTCAATAATATTATACAGACAAGCTGGTCTATCGGTCTTCTCAAATTAAGAAAACATATAAAGTCAAAGCGAACAAAATGCCAGTTGCTCTTACAAGTTTCGTTTGATATTACTTGAGCATGTGTTGGATAAAAGACTAGTCAAGACTAGTCTAGTTTATAAGTTGGAACGTTTTACTCTCAATATATCAGTGCGTCACGTTTGAAACCACTGAAGTAGTAGGTTCAAACTAGACAAACTACGGGTGGATTATGGATTATTTACCCTCAAAAGAAAATAGGCTATCAGGGGTTAAATCTCTGAACCTCAAAATGCACAATAGGAGAAAAAACATATCAAATCCTTTTAAAAAGATAGTTAATAGTTTCAACGAGTGCTAGAGTAAGGAAGATCACCTGCTCTATTACCAAACTTGATATTTCGTGTACCTAATGGTTAAATTTATTTGTGACTGAGAATCTCCGTTACAGGAAATCAGCTATTGAGGTTGCAATCATCTCGAGACTTTCGTAAAATGCTTTGTAAAGCCCTAAAAGATAAACAGCAATGAGGCAAGTCTCCATTCTACCTCATCTTTGTCATCTACTAGACATAATGTTTTAAAATAATTATTTCTAAGTAGACCATGAATTAGGTGGAAATTTGATTTTGGGAAAATCAGAAAAATCATCCTTTTAACTTAAAAATAAAAAGCCCAAAACACTGTAAAGGACGTAAAAATATATACCTACTACCAGCTCTTAACGTATAATATAATTTTAAAGTTTTATTAACTATTAGACCTAATGTTTTATTTTTTATTTTTCTATATGACTTTTAGATCACATTTGTAGCATCAATATATAAAGAAAATTGTAAACATATATTTTTAGCGAATTCGTCCTTTAAACCTAAATACCAGGAAGAATGTTTTTATTACGAAGCTCCTAAATCACAAAATCACCATGCTTTCACATTTTAAAATACATACATGCGTGAGTGCTTGCGCACGTGTGTGTTGGAGGCGCAGATGTGTGTGGGTTAAGGCGTGGGAACATCAACAACTGCCATGGTTTTATTATTTTGAACGGGGCACTGATGATAAAACGGTGTTATGTCCCTATAAAAATAATATTAAGGATGATGAGGCGCTTTTATAAGGAGCAGAATAATAGGAAGAAGTCCTGCTAGTCAAAAATTCCGTCACGCATGGGCTTCGAAAACTAAGCAGATTTCTCACGGGCGTCACGTATTTGCATTTATCATAAAATTTAAAAGTTCAATAAGAACAATCTTTGGTATTTAGGTTTCAAATACAGTGCTTCATAATATAACAGCTTATTGTTAATATAACATGAGTAGGAATGGGGGTTACAAGTGTTATACCCGTACTTGGGAAATCTGCTTAGCTTACGCAGCCCCTGCATGACGGACTATTACTCTTATTAGCAGCTATTGAGGTTGTACTCATGACGAGATTTTCGAAAATTTTCTTCAATTGTCCATCGATTCTACGAAGTAGATGACGAAAATGAGGTCCGTTCAAAATTGTATATATATATTTGTCTGTTACAGCTCTAGTAGTCGCAATTTTTAATCGATCGTTACCAAAGTCGATATATAATCGTTTTATGTAAAAAGAAAGACCAAGTTCGTTAACAGATAAAATCGGTCCAGTGGAGGGGGGGGGGGTTAGAGGGAGAGAATTTTGAAAATTCGACATATCTCTGATATTAAACGTTCCTCGGATCGCAAAACTGTATTGAACCAATGCTATTGTAAATTTAATTGCCTATAAATGTTTTTATTTACGTGTTTTTACTATCTTCATTATTAATCGAGATATTTGCATTTTTTAGTTTTCGGCCTTCAGTAAACCCCCACTCCTACTCATGTCATATTAACAATTAACTGTTATATTATGAAACACATTATTTGAAACCTAAATACAAAATATTGTTCTCATTGAACCTTTAAGTTTTGAGGTAAATGCAAATACGAGACGCATGGGGGAAATCTGCTTAGTTAAAGCAGCCCCTGCGTGACGGACTTTTTTTGCTATAGTTTAGTTGATATTTAATCTCTCTTGCCGCGAATGTTTAAGCTTATTAAAAGAAGAAGGAATTCAGTAGCTACTTGATTCAAGATTACTACTTGAATGAAAATATGTATTTCCACTGTACCACAAGCGCAACATGTCAAGGAATGGGTTAATGAAGGAACAGTAGACTCACACCACATCCGAGTGGTAGGCCTTGGCTTTTGGGCCAAAGGTTTTCAGTTTTAACCATTATTGGTGGTAAAATATTAAGTCATAATAGTGAAATATAATTCGAATAGTAATAGCACTTGAAGCCCGTGTGGTTAAATTATCAACTCCTATAATCGACTATTTAAGGATCTATATCTTTTGATCCCAAAAATACACACTGATTTATTTAAATATGAGTGTAACGTAGGCGTAAATATATCTACTTTTCATTTGTGTTTTGCTATTGGTGAGTATTAATTGAAACGTATTTACTATTGTTGATATTTTTGACGAATTGTTTTTTTTTTTTTTTTTTTTTTTTTTTTTTGCAAAGGCCATGACGTGACGTTCATTTTGATATGGCCCTAAGAAATCCCTTTTCTTTTATAACTGGCCTATATATGGTGAGGAGTTTTCCGGTACAACAAGGAGCTCTATTGATTTAATAAGCGTTATATTTTCCAATAATCACAATATATATTCAAGTCATCTCCGATGCCTGTATAAAAGGAAATTTCAGGCCATTTTTGAAAACAAGAGTTTCTCCTTGGTGCAGGGCAGAGTACAATGGGGCCATTGTGAGGATGGCCTGAATACCTTGCGTTCCTTTCCGGTCTCAGCCTTAATTTCTTCCAAGTCCCTAAGACTACACATAGTTTTAAAATTGGTTTTCAAGATAAGGTTCAGGGGGGAGCAATTACTCTAACCCCGTGATAAGTTAAATGGAACGCGATATAACATCACCTCTCAAATTCGCAAGGTTATATATTGTGCCGTAGAAATATAATAAGTGAAAAATGGTTTCTGTCCAGTCTCCCCTGCAAAAAAACTGGTAAATTTTGAATACCCAACGACCTTGACTTGACGACTTGACGTATGAGGCAGCTTAATGCCTAATATTAAAATGATTAAGCATATGAGTGATGAGAATGATATCTTGATGAAAACGCTCCTCATGCTCATGACCGCGCAGAGATTGGCTGGAAAGAAATCTAGGTCACAATAAAAAAAATGAATTTTGAAAAGCACGTTATCCTTCACATTATTGTAGGATAGGGGTTGTTTACCTACAACTTGGACTTAATTTGACGATTTATGGTTTACTAAAACCAAATTAGAACCATATTTTTAATAAACTTGCATACTCGAGAAGCAAGGTTCTTAGCTGCTCCTTGTATAATTCATTGTAAATCATGACATGTTTTGGAGAACTATAATCAATTTCTCCTAATATTAGCACCACTTAGCCCAGGGAGTTTTCTTTCCAGATTTATCTATTTATTTCAACAAGTTCTAGGAATGTTATAGATTTACAGTAAGAAGGAGTTGTACAATAATGTCAGAGTGTATTAATGGGACGTAAACCTCATTAATCTGTATATAAGCTTGACTTCTTGGCCACCTCTTCCTAATATATGGCTTCTACTTGTTCCACGGATATCACGAGATATAGATAGATGTAAGTACACATATAGATAAAATATCACATGTAGATATAATACCATAATATAATATAATGATATAGATATAATATCACACTGTGCAGTAATAAAACGCATGAGGAAGCATAATCTCACCGAAGTTTGTGTGTGTGTTTTGTATATGAACTTATATACAGACTCTCCTTTTCTCTCATATCTGTACACGTTTAACGTGTCTTGGTGTCTTGATCTAGTAAATACTCATGTGGTAATAAGTATGCTTGCGAGTGACACCAATCCATGCTATGTGCCAATTTCAAGGAACCTTAATCCAAAATTGAGATCTATGCTTAAGAGTACCACTATTGATTCCCCCATCATTAACTTTCTCAATTATATTGATCATTTTATTGCATGATGGAAAGGATGTTCGACGATTAGATTTTTTTTTTGTTATTGTCTTGGAATAAAATTAGGTAATGCCCTTAATACTCGTTATTTAATCTTTGCTAATTTAATCAATTTTTATTTATAGTGACATTTTCAATTTTAAAATGGTAAGCATGATATCGTTGCGAATCCTAGCCAAGCTCCACTCAATGTGACCCCTACTTTCAAGACCTTCAAGTCTAAAAAGGTGGATGCATATTAATCCAACCAACTTTCATGTTTTGTTTTTTTCCTGGCGTTTTGATTTGGATTGGATTTTTCTTCCATCCAGATATAATACTTTAATTTATTATAATATATATACTCTCTCTCTCTCTCTAAATTTCTCTCTTTCTTAAGTTTATTATTACTATTATTATCTCTGTAGAATGAACCATTTTCTCTCTCTTTTGTTGGTTTTGTAAAATTAGTATGGAAATTACTTTTAATTGCATTTTTTCTCTTTATATTTCTAAATTTTACATAGAATATGTTTTGGTTTTTTTAATCAGCGATTACGTCTCAATCTATCACCAGGAATTAAAAGAAGTTAGATAGTAGGATTTTACATGGATTAGGTTCAAAACTTTTAATAGTTGTACATAAGTTGTTGGAAAATCTAGTATATACTATATAATATTCTCTGAAGATAGCGACCCGCGTCGCTAAAAGGATCTAAATATAGAATAAAAACTGTGGGAAAGAGTGGACATTTTTCTGTCGTTCCTAATTTTATAATATTTCTGTCACAAAAACTACTTTTTGTGACAGAAATATTATGACCTCAAAATAGAGTGTAATTGAAGTTTTGAAGAAAATGTGATTCTAAGTATATTATATACTAGCTCAGATACCCGGCTTCGCCCGGGAATTCATTTGAGGCTGAATGGTGATGGTATTTTTTAGCAGGCTTTACATTGCACAATATTTTGACATTTACCCGTCCCAGTGTTTAGGATTGATACCCGCCGTTGCCGGTGATTTGCTAATAATAGAATTATTTGTTCGATAATTCTTCACAGTCTTCGCTATTTTTATATTTCCCGTCTCTTATGCATGTAAATATGGTGAATTTTTATTTCAGGCCTCCCTTATAACCCCCCTCCCGTTCGAACCTAAAAATTTTAATATAACTTATAATCATGGAAGAATTAATGCTAATTGACATACCGAGTTTTGTTAAGTTCGGTTCAGCCGTTAGTGCCCGCTAAGGTTTTAACGTATAACTCATTTATAATTAGGTATACAACAAAAGTGTATATAACAAAAGTTACTCCAAATGACAAAATAAACAACTTTTGTTATGTTTATGTTTGCGGAAAAACCAATAGGAAACGAAATATCGCTATTTTTAATTTCAGGCTTCCCTTATAACCCCCACTCCTGCCCGTCCATAGAAATGTTGGTATGGCTTATTATAATGAAGGCCTCACTGCTAATACACATACCGAGTTTTATTTAGTTCGGTTGAGTCTTTTTTGGCAAATAATATTGTTGACTCCCGCTATAATTTTTAGCGTATAACGCATTTAAACTTCGGTATACGACAAAAGTGCATATAACAAAAGTTACTCTAAATAACAAAATAAACAACTTTTGTTATGTGCATTTTTGCCGAAAAAGCAATAGGAAACGAAATATCGCTATTTTTAATTTCAGGCTTCCCTTATAACCCCCACTCCTGTTCGTCTCAGAGAAAATTAATATAGCCTAAAGTCTAAGTTGGGTTAGTAGTAATATACATACCAAGTTTCATAAAATTCGGTTCAGCCGTTTATGCGTGAAAAGGTAACAAACAAACAAACAAACATACACGAAAGAAACAAAATGCAGATATGGTGACTATGACATGTGAAACGAAAAGTTATCGTGAAATTTCGCGAAAAAAATCAATGTACAGACAGAGGTTACAATTTTATATATATATAGATTTTGTAGGTACAAGCATTTTTAGAAGATAACTTCGGCACTTTCGGTCACAATTTTTGTGTGGTTAAGACCTAACTCAATGTTCATACTAAATATCATATTCGTTAATGATTGACATCGGACTAGGAAGAGACTTCTCACCAATTTTTACTTTCAGTAACTAAGTCACTAATCATCTTATATCCATCTTAAATTTTAAATCGTGTTTACTAAGGATTGTTACTATGGGAGAAATAGAGAATATATGGCAAGATGAGATAATCAGCGTGTCATTCCAGCAAGTGGAAAATTTGCTTAGCCTGACGTGGCGGACATCTGCAGCTGTTACCGAGAACAGGAAAGACCTTATTATCTACTGAAATGAAATGAGTTGCAAGGAAATGCAAAGGTTTCCCCTAGCCTTCGGCATGAAACTATGCAAACAAAAGTATTGTATTAAGAAGAGTCAAGATAACTCCAATTCTAGACAAGAATTATTAAAAAACCGCCACCAGTACGCTGTCAAATGGTTGGCATAAGCAGTATGAATACGCTTTGGCATTTATGCAATTGTTCAGATTACCAAATAAGTTACGTAAAGTTGCAATAAACTTCAAGATTATTTTATTACATAACTACAATCTGAACTGTCGCATGGGTTTATTTGTCTTCTACAAAGACTATTTTTAGTTGTTGGGTATGAACCTACCGAATGTTACTAATCTAGACAACTCACAGTCAATAACTGTTTGTAAAAGACTCGCAAATAACATCAATAACGATATTATTACCGAAATGACACACTGTGTACTTTAATAATTACAATTATGTAAGTAAATAATACTAAAATGAATATTATGTAGATTCAACGATAACTATGCAAATATTTTCCATGTCAAGGTATGACTAAGTTAGTTCAATATGACATAAGGACTCTCATAAAACCATCACCTCATATTCTTTGTGAAGTTAGAATAAAAATCACTTCCCGGATTTGGCATGTTGAAACTGAGTTACTATTAACTTCTGAAGAACATTAATTTTGGAAAAATATTAAAGTAAAAAAAAAAGAAAACAAATATTTCACAAATTCACTATCACATTAATAAGGTTCAACAAAGTGTGAGCACGTGTGCGCGTGTGTGTGCGAGGGCACATATGAATATTATACATATATATTTATAAATTATTATAAATGAATAATCAAAAATCGCGTCATGAGTACTACCTCAACAGCTGATTTCCCTTGGGGGAAATTTGCTAATAAAAGATGCCGTTATTCACCTTCTCGCACAAACCATCACGAAAATAAATTATAAGGAGTTTTTCAATTATCATTTTAGATAACAGCATATACAGTCAAAAAATTAAATGATCAAGGAATATGACCTAGCAAATTTATCGTATGTACGAATCAGAGGGCACGACCTTTCCCATTTTCGCTTTATAGGTTAAATGTTACGGCTAAGCCTAAACGGTAAATATCAAACACTACTCTCCAACTTTAAACAGTGTTTCAAAAGCTTCAATTGATCAGTTGAAGCGAGCCTAAAGTCATAATGTATTTTTATTTTTGGTAAGTCACATCATGATAAAAGTAAACCCATGAAAGGTGGTGTTGAGTCAAAATAATTTACTTATAAATGTGTGATGTTGATAAGAAGAAAAAAAAACAACACAAGTTGATGAACATATCTTTTCCTTCAAAATATTTTTGCTCAAATTATAAATTTAAAATTATTTCTTTGGCAATGAACTATAAAAACGGTGTTTCTATAACTCGTAATTAAAATTAACTATTTCGTGACGTTTTACCATTTTGCGGGCAAATGAACTTGCCGTTTTAAGCAAAAATAAAATTATAACTTTTATAGGTAAATGTTTTGAAAGCTGGAACCTGAAAGACTCCCTCATTTTCATTGTGTGCATCAATTAGAAGATAGGAGAAACAAGAAAATAATAGCAACAAAAAACATATTAATTATTTTTCTGACTTAAAAATTTTGATGATTCGATGTGGGGTAATGCTATAAATAAAATTGTATTTTTAATTGTCATATGTCCTATTAATAGCAATTCATATCTTTCAATTGAGAGTGAAAGTTACAGATATAGTTCAAAGTATGAAAACTATAAGTTCAAGGAATTCTGGGAATACAAATAAGATATCGCATGTTTATCTGGCGGCTTTCGTATCAAAAAAATAAAATAAAAATAACAATATCAGATAATTGACTGCTGATTCGATTGAGCACGTGTTTTATTTAATGCAGAATAAAATATTTTTATCTCAGCCTTTATACAAAGTATAATTATGTTATATTATCTTTTGAATTCACTATAATACATAGTTATGTAGCATAAATATTGCTGTTTTGCATCAGATAATAAAAATGAATGTGGATGAGAAAGAACATTATGTAAGTCTAATTGTTTCCCGTAATTGAATACCAACTTGAAATGAAATGTCTTTTAGTTGTTAAGAATACGTCTATAGTTGTTAAGAATATATAGTTGAACGGACGTCATTTTCGTCATCTCCTGGGAAGGATCGATGGACATTTGAGGAAAGTTTTCAAAAATCTCGTCATGAGTACGACCTTAATAGCTGATTGCCCTAATGGGAAATCTGCTAAAAGCTAATAAACAGTTTGACATGAGATGGATCCACATAGCTTCAATGATTAAAAACCGTCATGGAATGACAATCGCCCAAATGAGTTATTCGAAAAAAGGAAGTGGAATGAACCTACATTTTTTTGGGATATTACTGCCTGAAACACTAAATTTACATGTAGAGTATTTATTAAAAGGCTCCACTAAATTTCTTTAGCCAAGTCAAGTTAACAAAGTAAAGTGTCTGTAAGAGCAACTCATTGATTTGAAATTTCTGGATAACACATAGCCACCATACTAAATGGTTTAATAAAGAACTAAACCCGTGATTGAGCTCAATGGTTGAACAGCATCATAAAATAAATAGATAAACCCATAATCTGGCTAACACAAGTAATGTACAAAATTATTTCAAATTCCTAAAGCAGTCCATAATTTAAGGAATATAAGGAAAAGTGAATTAAAATATAGGAAAAAAAAAGGCTCTAAATATGAATATCTTATATCAGAAAAGCCTTTTGCAGTGTATCGTACAATGTGAACAAAATTTCACCTTTTCATTCTTTTCGGTAAACCTAGTAGTGATCTTAGGCCAAAACCCTATTAAATTAAAATATTACAAGTCTACCTGACTTTTCCCTCAATATATATGTACCAAACAATATTGTTTGTGAAACAGTATAGAATAGTATAACACACAATCATAAAACAAGGTACAAGAATATGCTTCAAAGCCCCAACCTTAAACATAATATTTCGAGTAAAGCGTATCATTTTCAGTAGCAAAACTCTTTTTCGCTCTGCTAGAATATATCAAACCTATTACAAAATATTCTTTGTTTAATAATAATTTAAAGAACTTCATGTATGAGGGATGTTTTTATACACAAGATGAATATTTTCAAAAATGTTCAATTATTAAATAAAACTACTAATTATTAGTCAGAAATATAGGTCTAAAGGAATTTATGATCAGGTGCATTGTCTCTATAAGGTGGGGCAAGTTTCTTATCATTTATAAAGCTTGTTATCCTTTAATAAACTTGCATGCCAACCAATAAAATAATTTATGTTTTAGAGCTGTAAAAGAATTTTATATATTTAGAGTTTTATTAAGATTGTTAATGTCTTGTATATAGTTATTTAAATTGATGAATTTTATACTATGTATTCTTAGAATTTGACCTATTTATTTAACAAATGTATTACATAAGTAAAATGTCATTCAATAATTTGTAAAGAATTAGAAAAACAAAACCAAATAAAAAATATTTGACGTAACCCATCGTATTATGATAACATTTAATGGAAATAAACACATTTCATTTGAAACATTTATAGTGTCATCTATATATAAGAAATCAGTATATTTAGGGGGGAAAATAACTAAAATGAAATAAGAAAAGTGATAATTCAGGAGTATAAAATAATATGGATGTTAAGGAATGAATCGGTGAGGAAGGTTAAGCCGGTAGGTCAGGATGGAGATGTTCTTTGGGGCCATTCACTGGAGGTGAAAGGAGTACACCAAGGGCGTTCGCCCATCCTCCAGTATAGACATTTTACTACCTCTAACTCTAGCCAACTTAGACCTCTTTGGAATTTCATCAGCCATATTCAACAACAATTAATGACGTTTATCTTATCAAAAATTAAAAAAAAAGGGGAGGGTACAGATTGATGGGGTTTTTTTTCGAACGTTTTTTATTTATATTTATCTGTTTTTTTATTTATATATTGGTTTTTATCAGGAATATAAACTCTAGGATGGCCCTTTCCAACCTATAAGCAGATTTCCCTAAAGGTAAATCAGCTATTGTGGCCGTCCTCATTAGGCGATTTTTGAAAAATTTCCTTAAATGTTCATCGATCTTACCTAGTAGATGATGAAAATGAGGCCCGTTCACAATTACGTACATATATGTGTGCGTGTGAGTGTATTTGTCAGTAACCGTGTTATTCTAGACTTAAATGCCAAATATTGTTTTCAAGAGACTTGCAAATTAGCTGTGTGATGAAGTCATCAATTAAGATGTTACGTTTGTTTTTGGAAAATGTTTATTTGAGATATACCATACTCCACATCTAACCGTTTCAGTCAACACTAAAGATTATATTTATCATTGACAGAAATCGAATATGGAATAGTGGAGGTATAAAGGGGGGGGGGTGGTTTAGAGAGGGAATTCGAAAATTCAAGATACTTCCGTTATTATGAGGGAGATTGTAAAATAGAACCAATCTTGTTAAACTATTTAAAATCTACAATTATAGTATGCATTTTTTCGTAACTCAAGTATTAAGCAAGCTATTCATGATTTCTTGATTATAGGCTTCAGTATCCCCCTCTCCCTCTATGCCTTCTATTCATCGGTTGTTTTACATAGAGAATACGTGGTGATATGATATCACAAGCATGTTATACCGGTACATGGTAAATCTGCTTGGTTTACGCCCCTGCTTGATCGATGTTTTTCTTTTGAAGGTGCTTTTCCACTCGTCACGAGGGGGAAATCAGCTTATAAAGATGAAGACGCTCAGTTGACAAAAAATAGGGGGTTGCTTAATATTAATACATTTCTATAAAAAATAATTAAATATTACCTTGGCAATAGATGCCCCCATAAACCGAACTGCCTTTCACTAAGTAATTATTTAATGGAACTTTTTCTATCCTCAGAGCTGTCTCCTTATTAAATAAAATTATATTTTAATCAAATTTAATTCTAAGCAATGCCCATACTATTAAAAATATTGTAAATAATAATGGAATATTTTATATGATTTCTATACATTTTATGAACAATGGCGACAAGTCACTACGCCCTAGTAGGAATCTAAAATCTACTTCATAGTCTTTTTAAACTGAATGAAGTACCACAAAACTCTGAAAGGAGGATCATCTATAGATTTTACTTACAGTATGCTGTTCCTGGTATTAGATAATGAAGTAATACGTTCGTGGTATATTCAATAAAAAATTTAGAACCATTCTTTATTCCGTCAAATTATGAGAAACATAAAAACATATGGAGCCCGGATGCTTTCAAATACTTTGAAACGCTTTTATGTGATGTTAGCTTTTTCTCCAATATCCTGTGTCGTTGAGAGATTATTGTAAGTTGGGTTTGAATTAGGCTGTAATCAATAACTGAAGGAAGACCAGGGTGCTTTGCGAATTTCATATCAGTTTCCGCATCCGAACGGACCGTGATTACTCTAAAAGCATCATTTCTGGACACACACTAAATTTTTCTAACAGACTGTGAAATACGTATCATTATATACTGAAAAGTATTTTTATTCTTCTTCCTTAATGAGTTAACAAATAAAAATCTGTATATGCTGAAGATTATCTTGACTAAGCAAATTACCTTTTCAATATATGAACTGATGCACGAAAGCACCGACTAATCCTTGTTCTGAGAATGTAAACATTATTGACAAGATAAACATTGCTATCTCAACAAATGTCAGTCAAGGAGTTGCGCAAACTACCCAGATTTTAAGAAGAAGCCTATTTGAAAAGAATTTGAGATTTAAGCTGGGCATGAGAAGTTTAGAGACATCAGTGGAAATCCCAAGAGTAAGGGGTGAGGCTTAACTGAAAACGGTATGTAAGACAATAAAAATAACGCTCCTGCTATTCGAATTATATATAATACATAGTTTTGTAACAATCATCTGATAATATAAATATTAAGTATTTCAGTCATTCTCTCTAAAGAGATCCGATTTCGGTTATTAATGAACGTAAACATTAAAAAATGTATAAACCGACGCATAATGACGGAGATATTTGGGATTTTCAACCCGTCCAACTGGTCGGATTTCAGAAAGTAACGAAATTCTTCTTTAGTTTGAGATAAAAAGTTTAAATATCGAGTTTGGTAACGATTAAGCAAAAATTGCTACCGCTAGCGAATTTATATATATATATATATATATATATATATATATATATATATATATATATATATTAGCGAACCCGACAGACGTTGTCCTGCATGATATTTCAAGCGATTAGGATATTAAATTTAATAATATTATGTTTAAAACAAAAGCTACTTTTAATAACACAAAAAATAACTTTTGTTATGTGCACGTTTGCTTAAAAACAAATAGAAAATGAAATATTGCGAATTTCTTATTCAGGCCTCTCTTATAACCCCCACTTCCGTTTGAATCTAAAAAATTTAATATAGCTTGTAATCATGGAAGAATTAATGCTAATTTACATATAGAGTTTTGTTGAGTTCGGTTCAATCGTTAGTGCCCTATAAAATTTTAGGCTCCCGCTTTAGTTTTGAGTGTATATCTCGATTATACTTGGTTATACGACAAAAGTGAATACAACAAAAGTTACTCTAAATAACAAAATAAACAACTTTTATCATGTGCATATTTACCGAAAAACCAAATAGGAAACGAAATATCGCTATTTTTAATTTTAGACCTCCCTTCAACCCCTGCTCCATCTGCCGGGCTGATTTGTGAATCTAAACTATCCATGTCGTCGTCCAAACACATACTAAAGAAATCGCATTCATTCAAATCGGTCCTGCCGTTTAGGAGGAGCTCATATACACACGTACAGCAGAATTATATATGTAATGATATACAACCTCAATAGCTATATATATATATATATATATATATATATATATAATGTAACGAGCTATAGAAAGCCTAGCTAATCTTCTAAGATCTTTTTATAGCACATCAAGAGCGATCTTCAAGGCGTAAAGATGTATTTAATAGAGGACTAGTTCAGACCACTTATTCATCAACATAATTATAATGACTGCAAGATATGTCCTTCAAACAGAACCAGTCATTGTGTGCCGGCTGCATCACTCATGCAGAATTGTGGCAGCGTTCTGTTCTGTGCATATTTGTCTATTGAAATTACTTGTGTGCTAACAACACTGAATATCATGTCAATACCTTCAGTTGGAATAGTGACTAACCCCATAAAAAGGTGTATTTGTTTTAAAATTGTAGTCGTGTGATACTGTAAATAACGTTTAACTGCTTGTACTGATTTGATGGATGTAGTAGGATTCGAACCTGAACGTCACAAATATGAATAGCAATCAGTAAAATAAAAAATAATTAATAAAATTACAATTAGCAGCCCTTATCAGCAAACCTATTGCATGTCAATTAAAAAATTTACGTTATATATTTAGAATGATATTAGGATTTTCAACGAAACTAATTTATTGTATATCTTCTTCTTTAGGTTCGCCAGATTCTTTAGATGAAGTTCAGTGATTAATTTAAATATATGTTATAATCCTTGTATAAATATGTTGTTTATTTAAGAAAAAAAATCAATTAGTAAATAACCTTTATTTATCAAATCAAACAAACAGTTAAGCTCCTATAGAAGGGTGCATAATAATATTCCATTTGGGTGGCCAATAATTTTTAATAGTTTTCAATAACATTCAAATAAGTCTTGTATTTCATAAGGTCTTTTCACCAAACAAATTCCCACAAATAAGAGTCAAGATGACTTCTAGTCACACATTCAATGTTATTCCTTCTCTTGACGCTGGCCCAAAGCAAATTAATTATTAAACCATGTTCCGCTATAGTCTCCGACTCCTTCACGGCAACTTCGTCTATTACATCCATATTTTGGAGCATATTTTTTTGTAAAAATATACCTTCATTTAGTATCTTCTTCTACATTTCCTTCTCCCGTGTAATATTCGTATTTCTGAAGTGACTTAAATGCCGTTTCTTATGGCAATACTGAGCTGAATTAAATTCATAATTATCAAGTATAATTTTCGAAGAAACTTAATTATTTAATCCTGAAGGAGGAAATGACGACAATCATTGACAAGAGTACTTTTAGCCATTCATTCCCTATTGATGAAACACCAACTATGCTCATCACCAATTTTTATTTATTTATTTTTTGATCACTTATAATAAGCTTAGCCATTACAACTTTGTTATTTGTCATTGCTTTTTGGTATTTGTTATTGTTACTAGTTGTTCAGGTATTTGTTACTGTCACATGTAGTTAAGGTATTTGTTATTGATACTTTTTGTTAAGGTATTTGTTATTATTACTTGTTGTTAAGGTATTTGCTATTGTTACTCATTGTTAAGGTATTTGTTATTGTTACTTGTTGTTACTTTTGAAAGGGACCTTCGATTTGGTGTCAATGAATAAATAAAAGTTAATTACTTAATAACTCCTTGGGGATAACATATAGATCATATGAAAGAATAATAACTGTTATCGCAATAAGTGACCATATTACTAGAAAAAGTAACTAAAGTACCTAAAGTATAAAAGACCCATGTCCCATTATGTTATGTTAACATTTAATAGAAATAAATACTTTTCATTTCATTTCACTATAGAAAACTCTTTTTAAGAAAATTTATGTGAAATACAATCTTCGGATTGTCACTAATTTCCAGGTAGAGAATTCAGCTCTAGTGGTTCTACTCACTCCAAATGTACACCAATCTAAGAGATGACGAAAATGAGATTCGTTGAAATATATATTTGGGAAGGCGTTTTTAGTGTAGTTTCGCAGCAGGCGGGAAATGTGTTTTAGTTTATAGCGGCATCTGGGTAAAGGACTTTTACTTTTCATATAAAATATGGTAGGCGAATTCAATTACCAGAGTACCGCCACAATGTTTTCACTAAATTTGCATCCCATGTACGTATATTTACCTTCCATTAATGCCAGAGAGCTTCGCAGCATCCTTAGGAATTACAACAAGGGAAAAAAGGGTAGTTAAATATATTCGATCTTGCGCGTTGGGGGAAATATGTGGGAGGTAGTTTTCTTGTAGGCGTTTTTTTTAGCAGATTTCCATTATTAGAAATCAGCTATTGAGGTAGCAACCATGACGAGATTTTCGAAAAATTTCTTGAAGTATCCAAAGATTCCTCCTAGGAGATGGCGAAAATGAGATCTGTTCAAAACTATATGTGTTAAAGCTATAGTGCGCGCTATTTTTGTTTCATCGTTCCCAACTCGAGTTTAAACTTTTTGGAATGTGTATACCCCCTTTAGCCATACTCTTCACTGGTCTGATTTCCGTCATTAACGACAGTGATCTTTACTATTGCATAACGCGTTTAAATATCAAGTTTAGTATGGATTATACAAAAATTGTGACTTTTAGAGCGTTGTTACCAGACACATATACGCTTTGAACGAACCTCATTTTAGTGGTTTGCTGCGTATGATCACTAGACATTGGAAAAGTATTTTCGAAACTCGCGTCATAAGTACAACCTCAATAGCTGATTTTCCTTAGTAAATCCTAAGGGAAAATGGTATTATCAAATTTATCATTTTTTAATTTTAAAGCACTCTAACATAACATTTACAGTGTTTTTTTTCTTTTAGACCCACATCCCTTAGTACCCGCCTTCCCCTATATACATATGTAAACAGATTCCCCGGATTTAGATGACATTTTTAGAAAACCGTGCCATGTGTAAAACATTCATAGACAAAGAGAATCTGCTAAATAAACATTCATAAACTATAAAGTTAAGAAACTCCATATTTCATTTATGATTGAATTTCCAAACATTGAAAACGAATGACGCTTACTAAGAAAGACGGAAGTGAACAGATTGCTCCGCTGGCATCTTATCAAGGCAGAACTGGCAAACGAAGGACGCGAGTTAAGATGTAAAGCTGACGTAGTGAACATGATGTCATACATCTAATCCTAAACGATATAATCCTGGCTGGAGGCCGATTTGCAAGGGAAGTTTGTTATAATGTAAATACCAAACAAATATTTTCATTTTATACTAGGACGGCAAAAAAAACTTGAAAGCGAATGGTTTTTAAACTCACATTTAATAATCAGCTATTCCTTTGAATTAATCCCCCCTCCCCACTGAATAAATTTTAGTAATATTAAAAATTAATAAGCTGTTACTAAAAATATAGGCTCTAAAAAAGTGGTCTCTGGAAGCTTTTTCAAAAGAATGCCTTACTTGCGAGAGAATAATTCGAGCAAAACAGAATATGTTTAAGTTTATATTGTTATAGCCTGAATATTTAAAACAAATATCCATTGTGTTATCTAGAAAACAATGCATACTTATAGTAAGAGGTTAGGAGTTATAAAAAAAGTGCATTGAAAACAATAAAAGAAGTATTGAATAAATAATAAATTTAAGAATATTCCTTGGTTTTTATTGCAGTTGTTTTAATGGATCTTAAGTAATGAAAAAGTATAGCCTTCTAAATATTGTAAAATGAGATAATAATATTTTACAACCATAAAGAATGTTTTATAGGGCAGTGGTAGAAATTCAGTCGAGATGTTTCTTTATGAAATATCGAATAAACGTATAAAAAACTCCTTAGTGCTAACTTAGTAGCTTCGGTAACAGAATAATCAACACTTCAAGAAAAAAAAAAGAGTTTAACCTGTCTATCTTTCTTTATGCTTCATCCAAATTACGAATTGATGATTCGAGATTGCTTATCTTATCAATGACTCATAGGAGTCGTTATGGAATTCTTAAAGTTCTTTTAAATGGCATTATTTGGGTTCGTGTTTTACACTTCTATTGGAGATCTGTCCCAGAAACCAAAGTTCTGGGATTGATTATCATAAGAGATTATTATATAAATGGTATTATTACTACTTAAGTAGTTGAAAACGTTCTTCTGAAGCTTGATATAATTATTATCAAAATGGTTTCTTACCATTTAAGTTGTTCAATACGTTCTTCTAAAGCTTATTCCAATTATTTTCTTTTCAAACCTCTTTAATCTATTTCAAATTAAAGGTAGCAATTGCAGTGCTATTTGAAAGTGAAAAGATTAACTGTACAGTTATTTCAACTTAATTAATAATAATTGATTAACTTTTAAAGGATATCTTCATTAGGAACTTCTTAAAACAAGTAATCTGACAATATTAAAGTAAGTCACATTTCTTCTTGGAGGGAGGTCCCGTGTAATAAAATAAAATATAAGGTGTATGTTAGCTTGAGGTATGTATTTATGGTGGCTTTGGGTATGCGCCTATGGTGGCTTTGGGTATGCGCTTGTGGTAGCTTGAGGTATGTCTTTATAGTGGCTTTGGGTATGCGCTTGTGGTAGCTTGAGGTATGTCTTTATAGTGGCTTTGGGTATGCGCTTGTGGTAGCTTGAGGTATGTCTTTATAGTGGCTTTGGGTATGCGCCTATGGTGGCTTTGGGTATTCGCTTGTGGTAGCTTGAGGTATGTCTTTATAGTGGCTTTGGGTATGCGCTTGTGGTAGCTTGAGGTATGTCTTTATAGTGGCTTTGGGTATGCGCTTGTGGTAGCTTGAGGTATGTCTTTATGGTGGCTTTGGGTATGCGCGTGTGGTAGCGGTGGCTTTGGGTATTCGCTTGTGGTAGCTTGAGGTATGTATTTATAGTGGCTTTGGGTATGCGCTTGTGGTAGCTTGAGGTATGTCTTTATGGTGGCTTTGGGTATGCTTGGTAGCTTGTATGTCTTTATGGTGGCTTTGGGTATGCGCTTGTGGTAGCTTGAGGTATGTCTTTATGGTGGCTTTGATACGCTTATGTAGCTTGAGGTATGTCTTTATGGTGGCTTTGGGTATGCGCATATGGTAGCTTGAGGTATGTCTTTATGGTGGCTTTGGGTATGCGCATATGGTAGCTTGAGGTATGTCTTTATGGTGGCTTTGGGTATGCGCTTGTGGTAGCTTGAGGTATGTCTTTATGGTGGCTATGAGTATGTACTTGTGGTAGCTTGAGGTATGTCTTTATGGTGGCTTTGGGTATGCGCTTGTGGTAGCTTAAGTAGCGTTCTTCTGAAGCTTGTATAATCTTTATGGTGCTTTGTTATGCGATCTTGTGGTAAAGCTTGTTCCAATTATTTTCTTTTCAAATCTCTTTAATCTATTTCTGGTTGCAGTATGCGCTATTGAAAGTGAAAAGTAGCTGTACAGTATGTCAACTTTATGGTGGCTTTTAAAGGTATGCGCTTGTGGTAGCTTGAGGTATGTCTTTATGGTGGCTTTGGGTATGCGCTAAAATAAAATTAAGGTGTATGTTAGCTTGAGGTATGTCTTTATGGTGGCTTTGGGCATGCGCTTATGGTAGCTTGAAGTATGCGCTTGTGGTAGCTTGAGGTATGTCTTTATGGTGGCTTTGGGTATGCGCATATGGTAGCTTGAGGTATGTCTTTATGGTGGCTTTGGGTATGCGCGTGTGGTAGCTTGAGTTATGTCTTTATGGTGGCTTTGGGTATGCGCTTGTGGTAGCTTGAGGTATGTCTTTATAGTGGCTTTGGGTATGCGCTTGTGGTAGCTTGAGGTATGTCTTTATAGTGGCTTTGGGTATGCGCTTGTGGTAGCTTGAGGAATGTCTTTATAGTGGCTTTGGGTATGCGCTTGTGGTAGCTTGAGGAATGTCTTTATAGTGGCGTTGGGTATGCGCTTGTGGTAGCTTGAGATATGTCTTTATAGTGGCTTTGGGTATGAGCCTGTGGTGGCTTTGGGTATGCGTTTGTGGCAGCTTGAGGTATGTGTTTATGGTGGTTTAGGTATGGGCCTTTATGACGAAATACTTATTAAACTAAAACACGGCAGATGATAGACTTACCTTTGATTGTTTGTATGTTGTCGCCCATCTGGAAGCTAACAGTGACCCCTGGGTTGACATGGAAGTAGACGACATGCTGGTGAGGTGATGTCTGAGGTTCGAATCCCGGACCGAAATGGAAGGTGGCCTGAGCAGCAGGTCCCCCGGTAGGGTAGGACCAATGGTAGTGGAAGTGCTGAGTTGCCAGGTTCGACGTACCAGTTCTGGGAAGTTTTCCACCTTCACCGCTACCTGTTTCCACCTCTTCGCGTCGCTCCTTCTCTCGCTCGTTGCTGTCCTCAGTCACTTTTACCATATCTAAAACATGAACCAATAATAGGGGAAAATAATCATCGAGCACCATAATATCAATAGCAATGCCTTGAGACAAACTTTTAGTTGTGTTTGGAGTCAACGCCATTTGAAGGAGGATCATAAGTCCGCGTTTCTTACATGAACACATGTTCCTGCGAAATTTCTAACCAGAAGCTGAGAAGCTTTGAGGATAAAACACGGACGGAATTATAATCCTCCTTCAAATTGATTTTAGAGTATAAGCAAAATGGTTAATGTTGTTGTGGAATAAAATTAGAGAAATGAAGAAAAAAAAAATAAAGAAATCTAGTAAAACGTCCAAGCTAAGTAACGCAAGGTGATGGAAGGGCTAAGCAGGAAACGAATATTATGAAGGATCAAAGTAAGGGTTTGCAGAAAGTATTTATTAGGTTTCGTGTCATTAAAAAGCTAGTTTTAATCTTAACAGCATTTCCAAAAATAACCGAAGTGTATAGAAAGGCATGCACAGAGATGAGATGTGTCATGTTCCAACAAAATGCTTTCCTGAACAAATCATTGTTCTTTAAATTTATAGAAGCAATGGGTGGTAAGGAATCCACTTGTGGTATTAAAGTTTGCAAAGATTAGATGGAGAAATAGGTTAGAGTATTTGTTGAATTAAGACTGAAATGTGAAAAATGGATATTAATTGTCCCAAAACTAAATTTACTCTGAGTAATTTTTTTTCCTGAAATTTTATAATGTGAATTTTTAAAATAAAAAATCCACCATCTATTTTTCAAAGAATAACTGATTAAGAGTTCTGAAAGATGAAAAAATATTGAGAATCCATACTTGATAGTGCCGAAATGAATATTAATCTAAACGTGATTACGCATTTAATTTCCCATAACTGTTGGTTTATTAAATTTTTCCCTAGCTCGTATAATAACGAGGTATTTTGACATAATGATATACCCGTATAATGATAATGAAGTATTTGCACTGTTAGTTTTCAGTAATAAATACCCACTCCTACTCATATCATATTATCGTTACACTGATACGACGAGAAAACGACACACGAAAAATCGTATTCCTATCTTAAATATGAAAGATTGTTTCGAATGAACCTTTACTATGTTTCACACTTGCAAATGCTTTCGATGTGACGTCACCATTTTCTAGAGAGCTAAATATTTACTTGAGCGATACCATAGTCACTATTAAAACAGTTCATATAAAGCTAGAGATGAAATTAGTGAATAGTCGAAAACAGACCAGGGGAAGAAAGGGAGAGTAGACTCTAAACAGAGGTTATAATATCACTTCAGCAAGTGGAAAAAAGTCCGTCACGCAGGGGCAGCGTAAACTAAGCTGATTTCCCACGTGAAGTTTTACAGTAGAGAAATCTGCCTAATAACAACTATTCTAGTAAGAAATCTCTAAACCTATTCACGAGGACCGAATAGTTAAGGAAACGGCCGCCAGAGCTCTCGGTGGAAGGCCGAACATAGTCCATCCTGGCGACAACACACAGAATACAAATGCAAATATCTCGGTTAATATTCAAGATACAGAATAAATGTATAGAACAATATTTATAGTAAATTTAATTTTCAATAAGATTGGTTCAACAATTTTTCGATCCAATGCATAATAACGGAGATATTTCGAATTTTCGAAAATCCCCCCTCTAAACCCCCCCTCCCACTGTTCCGATTTCAGCCGTTAACGAACTTGATCTTCCTTTTTACATAAAACGATTAAATACCGAGTTTGGTGACGAATAAACAAAAATTGCGACCGCTAGAGTGTTAACAGACAAATATATATATATATATATATATATATATATATATATATATATAGTTTTGAACGGACCTCATTTTCGTCATCTCCTGGGTAGGATCGATGGACATTTGAAGAAATTTTTCGAAAATCGCGTCATGAGTAAGACCTCAATAGCTGATTTCCCTTAAGGGAAATCTGCTAAAACTGCTTAGTTTACGCAGCCCTTGCGTAAAGCAAACTCAATTTATAGAATTCATTCTTTCATTTATATATATATTTATAATACTAAGAAAAATATATGCCTGAAATCTATAAGAAATGATTACCTCATCGAAATGGGAGATCAAAGAACTTATAATGAAGCTTAATTCAAACAAGGAAAACTGGAAAATCCTTTTGACGTTTGATGAGCGTTGGAAGGTATGCTTATCAACTAATGGCGCTAAAATTACAAATTGGTCAATTACTCTAATTACTTACCTGCTCTGTAAACTATCTCTAAATTTACATTGCAACATTCCTCTTTGGAAACACTTATTTTTAACATTCTTCACATATAATCTGGGTATGGCTAAGCAAAATGAACTAGATACATTGTAGCCGTATGTATACATATACTACACGATTTTAATCTAGTAACTTATTGTATTACATTAAAGGGCACAAGCGGAAGAAACACACAAAGGTATGTATCGAGAAAGGTTATTTGACAACACTCCATGACTAAAACATGGTAACCTTTTTATAGCACTATAGTTTTTCAGGGACCATTGTACTAAACAAATGTATATATATATATATATATATATATATATATATATATATATATATATATATATATAAAGCTGGAACAATAGTAGAGCAGAAGGGGAACTGTCTTTCTCACCACTGGCAGGCACTACCTTATTACAATCAAACCCTGTTATGCTGGGTCTCAGATATATATATATATATATATATATATATATATATATATATATATATAGAGAGAGAGAGAGAGAGAGAGAGGGGAAAAGAGAGTGGGAGAGAATGGAAATTTTCTTATTGTTCGTTGAATCAAATGTTTTTAAACAAGGCAGTTCACGAAATATGAGAGGTAAATGTTTTCACCTTTTATGAGTGATAACGCCGGAACCTTTTTTTGAAGAAGGAATGTATGGGAGAGAACTGACTCACGAAGAGTGGAAAAGTCCGTCACGCAGGGGCTGCGTTAACATATTTGCATTTATCTCAAAGTTCAAAAAGAACATTATTTGGTATTTAGGATTCAAATAAAGTGCTTCATAATGTAACAGCTTGTGGTTAATATGGCATGAGTAGGAATGAGGGATTACTGAAGGCCAAAAACTAAAAAAGCAAATATCTTGGTAATTAATCAAGATAATGAAAAAGCGTATATAACAACATTTATAGAGAATTGCATTTGCAATAAGATTGAGCTTATACAAATTTTCGATACGACGCATAATAACGAAGATATTACAAATTGTCGAAATTTTGGCCGTTAACGAACTTCATTTTCTTTTTTACATAAAACGAGTACAGTTTTTAACTGAACTCATTTTCGTCAACTCCTGGGTAGGATCGACGAACATTTGAGGCAATTTTTCGCAAATCGCGTCACGAGTACATCCTCAATACCTGATTTCCCTTAAGTGAAATCTGCTAAAATGCTCAATCCCATTATCCAAAATCTACTAAAATAGTTTAAAGTCAAAACTCTTTTATGTTTATTTCAGCAGTATAGACGGCTCTCCTACACCTAAAAATACAATTTGAAGTATTTGAGTACCAGTCAACATGGTATCTAATGTATTTTCGGCCAATTTAGGTTGGATTGGAGACAAAGTGGTGGAAATGTGTGTGGTATCCAGTGGGTGTAGAGCCAGCTGTAATTCTCCAACTACAAATTTAAGAAAATACAGAAGGCTTAATTAAAAACTGATCAGTCTTCAGCCTTTAACGAACTTGACATTTAGTGTTGCTTGAAACGCCTATATCGAACCAGGTGACGATTAAACAAAAATCGAGACAGCTAGGGCGGTAACAGACAAATATATATATATATTCAACGGGCCTCATTTTCGTCAACTACTAGGGAGGATCGATGGACATTTTTTAAAAAGTTTGAACACCTTAATAGGTGTTCTCTTAAGGAAACTCTGCCAAAAAGTGGACTAGAAATATTTAAACAAAATTAATTATTAGTACATTTAGTTATTAGACAGTTCATTTATTATTTTCGACATCAAATATGATCTCAAATTTAGGCGTTCCCCCTTTCTTGTTTCCCTGAGTTTCGAACTATGGCCATAGAGCCATATTGCAAATTATTTCTGCTAGAGGACCAAAAACAACAGAACAAAAGAAACAAAGAATTTCCTGGCATTTTCAAATATCACAATTATGGAACAAGAGTCCATATTTATACATCCACTAATTATGCATCCATTGGCCAACAAATTACGGTAGAGATCCGAAAATAAAACAAAATACCATAAACATTCAAACAACCTGAGAAATATGGCCATTGAGTGTTGTGAACTCTCTAATTCCCCTTTTAATATGCCAATAAAGAAAAAAAATAAATGTTTAGTACCTTTGAAGGCAAGCCAATCGCAGACTATATCCTATAAAGCCGTGAGCCGAGCGAGGAACACAGCTACCAATAAAGCAGAACCACGTAAGCACAGGAGATGTCACTGAGAAACAGCTGTGAGGCACATTGGATCTATTTGCCGCCGTTACGTCAATCATTGCCATATCAGTGACACAAATGGAATATAAATGAATGATTACCTCTTAACAATATTTACTCTCCCCGCGTTAAACCCCTTCATACTTCCAATAACTAACTCTCGAGTGGTCTATGACAATTTTATCACTGATATAAACATACTATAACAAGATTAAAACCATCATAAAATGCAGTCTAACTGTTTTCTAAAATGTAAGCGCAACTTTCATATGTACTACACATCACAAATATTTTGGTGCAGGGTTGTGTTGAATTGTTATAATTTTAAGTCGGGATAAATGGAAGCATAGTGTATTTCTGTTGGCTATTGCATTAGTTTTCTTCAAATCGCATAAAAAACGATTTTTTGTTTGGAGCATTACATCATAATTTGCATTTTGAAATAATGTTGATTATATGAATCGAAAGTATTTAAGAATAAGTCTTTGAGCAATTTTGTCCAACCACTTCTTTAGAACGATTAGTTTAGAATGAGATAAACCGTGATGGTATTAAAAAAAAGAAATCTGATATTTGTTAGTAGAATGTTTAAGTCGTGAAAGGCAAGGCCTGCGTTATTCTTATTAAAAAATCTATGAGTAAACAAATTTTAGAAGTCCAAGAATTTAAGACAGGAAGGGGGATGAACAGAACATATTTGCATGTATCTCGTTTAATAAAGGTCTCTTAAAAAATATTTAGTATTTAAGCTTCGAATAATGTGGTTTTACAGAGTATTGTTTAAATAATAACATGAGCAGAAGTGGGGGTTTGCTGATGGCTGAAAACTGAATAAATGCCCATATCTCGGTTCATATTCAAAATAGAGAATTAATAAATATAACAACATTTATAGTACATTTAATTTGCAATAATATTGATTCTATACAATTGTTCGATCCGACGTATAATAACGGAGATATTTCGAATTTTTGAAAATCCCCCTCTAAACTCCCCTCTCACTGGTCTGATTTCAGCCGTTAACGAACTTGATCTTCCTTTTCACATAAAACTAATAAATATCAAGTTCGGTAACGATCAAACAAAAATTGCGACCGGTAGAGCGTTAAATTACGTATATATAATATATATATATATAATTTTGAACGGACCTCATTTTCGTCATCTTCTGGGTAGGATCGATGGACATTTGAAGAACTTTTTCGAAAATCCCTTAAGGGAAATCTGCTTAAAAAATAACCTTAAATGCCCATCGATCCTACCTAATTGGGGATGAAAATGGGTGGATATTAGAGTGTTAACATTCATATAAGACATTGGAAAAACAAATTAAAATAGTGTGTCATAATAACAACCTCAACAGCCGTTTTACTGAGAGTTTGCTAAAAATTAAAGTAAAAATGTCAGATATACAACTTTTTGTTTTAATCATTAAGTAGTTTAAAAAAAAAAATCAGCAAATTAAAAAATAAGTACCTAAACGAATGAGGTTTATAGGATAGTCTGCGACGTTATCCATCCTCAGAGTAATAATATACCTCCGTTTATCTCAGTAATTAAATTTAAAATATTTCCCTCTTCTATGATGGATCATAACACGTTATAACGTGTTTTACTATTTAATTTAAGAACCAGTTCAGCATAAAAGAAAAACTGTAAACATAAAAGTGTGGCGAGATCAAAGGTATAATTTGCCTTAAATTCTAATAGCGAAAAATAATAAATAAAGGAATTAAAATATGTTTAGCTGAAAAGTTATGATATTTTATAAACTATCAAACATTTAAAAATTATCTTTAATAGAGGCAAAGGTAGAAGGGGATGGGGTGGAAACTGCCTAATTTAGTCTTCAATAACTTAAACTTTTGTGGATAAAAACGAGGTCTTCCAATGATATATCATTAAAGAAATGTTTCAAAGTTACTACACATCCTGTGACCTACCTGGAGAAGGTATTTTCTAGAATAAATATTCTATGCAACAGTACAGCGGCATTGATCAAGAACTTGAACCGAATTTCGTGATTCCAGGTCAATAAGTGACTGAGTCAGAAGGGCGAACCAGTAAACCCAATGGCGAAACTATAAGGGTCCTTATCGTAGACAACCGACTAGAAAAATATCATGGTGGCAAGTTATTTCAATTTGATGTTAAACGTTAGCTAAGCTTCCTCCAGGACACATTTCCTCCATGTTGGATGTGGCTAGATGGATGGGCGGGGGTTATCGCGGCAGAAAGTCGATAAAAGCAAACTATGCAGGGGTATTTATCGTGTGGGAAAACTCTGGATCCTTTGACTTTCCACTCCGGCCATGGTATGGTTTTCACCGCACACCACGCTTTCCAGGCAATCCGCTCTCCTTGTGAAATTCTATTCACTCTATTTCCATGTGCCTTCTTAGTATCCGGAAAAATTAGAATGAAGAACGTCTTGTCAAGTCTGTTACATTGATACGTGCCACAGGATTATCCACCTATTGCTCGCATCCGTACAATACGATATCAATGAAAAATCTCAGTTCAACAAATGAGTTGTGTAAAGGAAACTGGTGGAAATGCAAAATTAGAAAAAGCTAATGTATGATGAGTACTTCTTTTAGGAGGGAAAGTTAAGACAGTTTGCACAAGAGGACAGCAAGCCAAGGCAGTCAATAAGTATGCTTTGGGATTTGCAGAATCTATTAAATTCAGAATAAGTAAAACAAAGAAGTTTTAAATTATGTGAATTATTAGGGCGAAGAGTCTGCCTGAACTCAGAAATTTCATTTCATATGCATTTGAAAATAAAGGAACGAAGGAGAAACAGTCAGCCCAACCTCGTCACTTTTAGAAAAAGTATTTAGATCAGCATCATAATTCGAAAAGAATACATTCCGTTCAAAGCCAGTGGTTACAACTACAGTGTCTGTAGTTCTCCATGAAACGTTAAAGGAGAAGAACAGGAGGATATGTGGTATATACTAATGAATATCAAACTAGAATTACAGAATGTACTATAGGAAGTTTGGTAGATAGAAATGCGTGATGAGAAATAGTGCCGTTTGGTTTGCAATAATAGCTCTGCCTCTATGCATCCTTCTATTCTTTTGGATGGGATCTGAGCATATACATGCACCGAGAAGAATATTATTATAATTTATTATGTCTGCAATATTTTTCCTGAGAAGTAGGACGTTTAGCAGCTCCTGAGATGTGGACCAAAGCTACCGGGCGACATTTTGGTCCAGGCAACACATTTCGAATCAGGTTTCTGTTCGTCAGGAGGCACTGATGATGCAGCTCTGACTCTCAAAGTGCACTCTGAACAAATTAAAGCACTAGTAGAGGACAAGACTTTTTTATTGATCCTATTACAATATTCTTCTAAGCCATAAATCTTTCAGTTAACTTACCAAAGTTTATATTTTAAAATTCGAAATACTATTTCCGAAGTAAAGCTATAATATAAAATTAACTATGTAACAAGCATTTAAACTGGAACAAGCTACATTTCTGAGTAATATTTAGGAGGAGAACGGGAAAAAATAAAGACAAAATAATAAGGTTTGATATTTACATAACGGTAAAATTAGCTTTTATCTTTTTAAATATTTCGGCCCTCCAAGCGATAACAAAAATTCAGTAAACAGTAAACTAATGAATGAAACTTAGCAGATATCGAGAATATACCAATTAAATAAAAGTCCGCCAAACAGGTACTGCTTACCCAAGATGTCTAGTGTAGGCCAAGAAAAATTTAAATGCAGTCCCAAATCGGAATGACATATGAAATTAATCACACCCTTCATTCATCCTTAGTAAGAACCCTTAAAAACAATGGGTGGCATTTAAGCTAAAACAGTAGAAAATATTAGCTAAAACAATAAACATAACATTGAAAAAAAAAAAGATAATGAAATATTAGTTTTTCTTCGGCTATAAATGCTTAGATATTCAATTGGCTAAATATATATTTTACAATATTCTAGAACGGTACAGAATGCTCCCGGATGGAAACGTATGCTTCCGAAAAAATCACGAGATTTTCCTTGTCTTTGGCAAGTTTCTTTCTTACTTCATAAAATTGAAGACGTGCCTGACCGATAGGATATAACCCGAATAATAATAAAAAGGATACCGTTAACGAGGTATAGATCCAAGCGAGGCTTCCGCCCAGAGCACACTCACCGCTCGACCAAAAATCAAATACACATTAACATAACTGTCAGCAACGGTTTTTCTATTCCCATTTTCTCCGGCAACAGTAAACTTGTCAGAATGAATACTTTGTCTCTTGATGAAATAGTGAATGACAAATTGCCAATGCCTGAATTTACATTTTTCTTAGTTTAAAATTCTGTTTCTGTTGAATAATTCCCCCTGGGGATCGCTTTTTATACATTTCATTTATTATTTGTTTTGAAAAATGGACTTGAATGGGCTCAAGATTAATTATTCATCTTGCGTGGAAATACTGAAAATGAAAAATCATTTGTTCATCGAAACGGAACCGCAACAAGCTTGTTTTGGAACTCTGAATCACCCCTCTGAATCATATGCGTATTCTTAACATAAGCTCACGAAAAGGGAAAACGCATTTTTGTTGAGACCGTAATTTTTGTTTGATCGTTATAAATATTATATAGCTTTAAAATTATGATAGTTATTTCTATTTTTTCCAAGCCTTCATTAAACTCTCACTCCTATCGGAGTTTTACTTAGGAACAGAAATTATATAGGGGCAAGAGATGAATAGTGCGTGGGAAATCTGCTTAGTTTACGCAGCCCTTGTGTGACGGTCTTTTAAATGAGGTATACTTAAATTGAAGAATACCATTTTACAGACCCTTATAGTTTCATTTTTATTTCATTTTCGTAATGTTTCCTATTTTGTATCCTCAAAAGTGTTAGAGGTACATTTTCATCAAAATTAACCACTTTAGTTTTTTTTCAATCTGAGGAAGTATAAAAATTGTGTAGGGTCTTCGACTTGTACTTGACGAACAGCAGCTTACATTAAACAATAGGAAGATATCTATCTACTAGACTTCAATTCGTCCCATCTAATTTGTGATCATAGACTCTCATCAGAGAACTCACTCCTTGGACACATTCTATATTATTCGAGAGACATATGAAATTAGATCGTTCTCCTAGATGTCTAAAAAAAACCTGTAGATAAAAGCAAGGCACCTATTCAGGGAAACATTCTTATTATATGTGTATAAATTGGAAAATTGCCTGGACTGTTACTGTAGTAAACTCGGTTAAGGCAGTATTTGTGTATTCTCCAGTTTCATTTCAGTTACTCTTGGGTTCAACACAAAAGCTGCTACGCCCCTGTTTGAAACTAGTTCCTTTTCTGAATTAGGTCCCATAACGATTTTAATCCCTTAGCGGGTTTCCAAAAGATGTTTCATATTATAATGTTTTCGAAACATTTGTTTAGCCTTACAGAGAATGAGATGTAATGCCGAACTAATGAAAATTCCTGGCTTACGAATCGTCTCAGCTAATTACACCGAGGTATTTAGGAAGCCCTGAAATTTGGCTTGGAAAGTTTTCAATGTAATATCGGGGGAGTAGTTACAATAGAGGCAGGCTCAGCAAAGGTTGCTGCGGTGAGTGACGAGCAGGCCTGGACTACGACGAATTCGTTAGACGGTGTCGGGCGTCCTTGTCTTTCAAGGACTTGGCGTATGAAAGTAAAAACGTCGGTCGCTCGAAAACTGGTTGCGTTGCACTTTGCGAGCTTGATGCAGGCATTTGAATTTGAAATAGTGCATGTAATAAAGATGGAGTCAGTTTGATATGCATACAGTTTGCCTATGAGATATTTGCAAGTTGTGTGGCCCAGCGTCCGGCACTATGAATGGACTCCCTTGTAGGCCTTATCTCATACACAACTCTATTGTCTCTCTCTCTCTCTCTCTCTCTCTCTCTCTCTCTCTCTCTCTCTCTCTCTCTCTCTCTCTCACACACACACACACGCACACACACACACACACACACACACACACACACGCACAGACACACACACACACACACACACACACACGCCCGCGCGCGCTCACTTTCTCTGTCTGCCTGTCTCTCTCTGGGTTTTATTTTTGCTAGTTTCACACTCGTTTTCCAATTTACAATTTTTGGGGTTTTTTGAAAGTTTTGGTTGGGGAAGCAAGACAAACTCTTCCTCCTCCGTTTATCCAATTCCTGCCAGTCCCCACCTGATCTGTGGCAATCTGATTCATGAAGGGTAGATCTACCAATCGTATGGTCAGATTTAGTTTTTATTGATTTCCACAATTCTGATAGGCCAATACCCACACCATTCATATCGTCATTTCTCCGGTGGATCTGATTTGCTGACAAGTTCTATGGAGTTATTCCTGCAGCAAGTATATTTATGGTTACCAAACTTTATATTTAAACCAAATGGAGGCTAAGAGAAGGAGGAAAATATAAAGTCACAGATTCTGCACTTACTATCGAATATCTAGCCAATCTTATTGATAAGGTTATGCTATAATTGTTGCTATATACCTTTTCGTAACTCGAATAACAATGGAGACATATTTGTTTTTATTTTTTTCGCCTTTAGCCTTCGGTGGACCCCCCCCCCTCCACCACTCTTGATCATCCGATTTTCACAAAATATCTCAAATATCACTGTACTTTGCAATGGTAAATATTGCTGATAGATTTGTTTTCTAAAAGGTTTGTACTATAGATTTTGGATTGTTGTAAAAGTTACTTGTAGTTTTCAAGTAGATGGGAAACACGGGTACCGGAACACTTAACAAAAAACATCAAATTCCTTAAAAAAAACGAGCGAAGAAACCTAATATTTTTCATACATTTTTTATATAACTTATGGAGGGGGGAAAATATTGTTTTATTATAGATTTTTAGAAATATTTGCGTTGAAAAATTTTAGGTTTCTTCGCTCGTTTTTTTTAAGGAATTTGATGTTTTTTGTCAAGTGTTCCGGCACCCGTGTTTCCCATCTACTTTTTCAGTTTTGGTAAGCCAGTACTTCTTCTCCTGTGATTAAAGTATGCTTCATTTAGAGTTCTTAGTGAGTGACAAAAAGAAAATAGAATGTGAAAAAATGTGTGTCACTGCTTTGCGTTGAGAAGCCAGCTCAATTTACGCAGCCCCTGCGAGACCAAGTCTAGCCCATTTTCGAAATCTTCCGACTAGTTTTATTTCAGCATTCACTAACTTATTTTATTTTGAATGGTTCATTATTTGACTTTGGTGACTATCAAGTTACGGCTCTAGCCCATTAAGACATTTGTACAAATATATATATATATAATCTCATGGCCCACTGAGGATCCTTGAGAAATTCAGTAATTACGTAGATGAAGTAGCGATTTTCGGTGTATACCATACCATATATACCATACCACTATGCAGCTATTTTTTTATTTTATATAAAAACAGCCAAGTGTTCGTAATCGAATTTAATACATTTCAATCAAGATGTTAGGGAATAGCATAGTTACTCTTTTATCTACGAAATACATAGTAGATTAGAAATGAATACATGTGTGTATGTGAATGGATCCTAATAGATGACGAAAATGAGGTCCACTGAGCATCCTTAGGAAATTCATTAGCTACGTGGACTTTTGTGTACAAGGCCCTTGTCTCATCAAATTAAATTTGGTGTGGGCAGACGTTAGCGTGTCTTGTAATTGCGGAAGTTTTAATTCTGTTGTGCTCCGGGTCAGTTATGTGTTGGCTGTCCCTAGTGACAACTTTTTACAAGCAAAAGTCTGGCCCCTTAAAATTAAATTTGGCCAGCCAAGGGCCTTGCGCAAAGTTAACTCGGAAAAGTGGTTTGTCTTAGAAGCAGAACACCAGAGAATTGACAGTATCAGCATAACAGAAGTGTAGGGAGCAATCATAACTAGATCAGGCCAAGTGCTTGGTCAAGTCGGTAGACCTGCCCCTTTCCAAGCATATCGCCGTGAAGCGGGTGGAGGAGGGTTGGTGGGAAGGAGTTGGTTTCTCAACCGCCGCATTAAAAACAACCCGAAATGGAAATCGCCTGAAGAAGGTGGATGGAGAGCCGTCGAAAATTTGCAAAATAACAGGTGAAACACTGAGGAGGAAGCTGGAAAATAATTAAATTACTGATCTCTGTTATAGAATTACCTAAGTAAAAGATATCTCCTTTCGTTGGGATCCCACTCCTCTTCCCAAAGTTCCATAGCTTCGAGGGTGGCTACATGTCAGTAAATCTTAGAACGTTCTTTCGGTAGATATCGCCGAATAAACTTTTGCCATTATTTTCATAGAGGTAGCTTGAAGTATTAAGTTCATTTGGTTTTTGTAGTTTTCCGATTATAAAGATCCCGTTTTTATTATTGCATTTTGTACTTACATGGAAGCATTAATTCCTAGGTAATAAAAGTCATTAAGTAATTTTAACTTCACACTCTAAAAAATCCTATAAACAATAGGCATTTTCACATTTTGCTAATATTAGTACACATTCCAAAGTTTTACATTACACATCAAATGTAGTCAGTCATTTGGAACAAATTGCACATTTGAAAATATATATTTCATTCCTTCTATGAACACAAATTCCTATCGTGAGTGTTTTATTTTCCCAAATTAAAATTGTTGGATTTGCCTTGATTTTATAAGAACCAGGTTATTTCTTTTTTTAGTGCGGACCGAACCTTGCTTCGTTACTTTTCTTACGAAGTAGATCCTTAATTGCCTTTCGACACTGAAAAGGTATCCAGGAGTTCCTATGAAGACGAAACCTCCCAATCTTACTGATAGAGAAAAATTAACAACGTAGAAGCTAAGTACACCAGGATCTTAGCACCATTCGCTCCTATATGCAGTCAAACTTCAATTAGCAGATTTCCCTTAAGGGAGGAAATCAGCTATTCAGGTCGTACTCATTACGCGATTTTCGAAAAATTTCTTCAAATTTCCATCGATCCTACCCAGGAGATGACGAAAATGAGGTCCGTTCAAAATTTTATATATATATATATATATATATATATATATATATATATATTTGTATGTTAACGCTCTTGCGGTCGCAATTTTTGTTTGATCGCTACCAAACTCGATATTTAAACGTTTTATGCAAAAAGACAGATTAAGTTCGTTAATGGCTGAAATCAGGCTAGTGGGAGGGGGGGGGGATTTTCGAAAATTCGGAATATCTCCGGTACCATAAGTCAGATCAAAATATTGTTTAGAACCAGACTTATTGCAAATTAAATTTACTATAAATAATGTTCTATACATTTACTCTGTACCTTGCATTTTTATGAAATATGGGCGTTCAGGGGATGAGTGAGTTTCCCGCCAAAAGCTAGTTCGGCCAATTCCGTAACTGCTTGGCTCTCGTATGGAGATTTCTCTATTGTATAACTTCACGTGGGAAATCTCCTTAGCTTACGCAGTCCCTGCGTGACGGACTTTTTTTCCTGTACATTTCGATATTTCCCAATCATCAGCCACTTTACAATTTATTATTACGGAGTTTACCTGTATAGTTTATACTTTTATTTTATTTATTTATACTTTTGAACGCATACTGTTATGGGAAGGATTACCTTGGAATTTAAAGAGTAATTCATTTTGTGTCATGACAGCTAGGGTATCAAATTTTGTATCGTGATCACCATGTTTTGCAGATAACCATATGCTTACAGAGTCCAGTCGATAACTCATCCAGATTAGCTTCGGTTCCATGAGCCCAAACTGTGTTAACTAATGTAGCTGTAGAAGCTACTACAACATTGCTATTGCCTATTTCCTTTTTTCGTATAAAACATAAGTTCTTAACAGAAGCCTATTATATATTGGCTTCACGTGTGCATGGTTCTCACAGACCTCAGGCCTAAACACATAATGGAATGGTTGAATTAAAATCAAGGAATTGGTCTCTGAGCAAATTAGAATACCAGATGATTCTAGGCCCAGATGAGTGTGTCGGATGCGTGACTCACAACTGCCCACGAGCATCCTTCCCATCAAACATTCTTAGTTGTCTTGGACAAGGTATTTAGTCTTAAGAGGCAGATATACAATATTTTATATTAGGTCCTGTTACTTATGATTATTGTTTTTCTTTTGTCAACATATGGTTTTTGAGGTTATATTATTAAGTTACACTACAAATTGTTTTCTGTTGTTTACATTTTGAATTAAAAAGGAATATTCATTTTATTAATATGTGCACTTATTTATGAAATTAATAGGTCCTAAATCTACAGACTTTGTAGCTGAAAATTCACATGACTTTCGATATGAAAAAAAAAGAGGTCAATAGTTTGCAAATAATTTGGTTGTTAGTTATTCGTAGTGACTGCCTGGAATCAAGAACATCCAGCAATAGATTTCCGCTGATGTAGATTATTGAATATCCCCCGAAGTAAATAATTTTCACTTAGGAGAGAATAGAGAAACGGAGTTCCATAAATTGTTTCGGTTGTACTCATGACGCGATTTTCAAAAAATCTCAAATGCCCATTGATCGTACCTAGTAGATCACGAAAATGAGGTCCGTTCAAAATTGTGTCTGCCTATCTATCTATCTATCTATATATGTTACTGTAAAACCCCGAAGTGTGGTAAATGCCAGGACACCGGTAAATATTAGGATTTACCAAGAGCACTGGTTAAAGTCCGAAATTTAGATCAAATTCGAGCTATTACCGCTTGGCAGTTGGTCAATCCCCGGATTTACCGCCTGGCTTGGTAAATGCCTGAAAAACATTAAATAAATGTGAGATTTAGTACTTTTACCAATACTGTTTGGTAAATGTGTGGATTTCCCAAGGCTCATTAGTAAATGACCAGTGAAGAGGAGTGGGGACAGGGATGCTTCCCCCTACCTCATTTTCAAGTCTCCTGATGAAGTGCCCGACGAAGATATAAGCCTTCGCACCGCAGTTCATCAACAGTCATATAACAGTCATTGGTTCAAATAAGAAATGTTTGTGCAAGTTAGCTTATATGAAGTACAATTCAAAGTGCCACAATTCTCTCCCATGCTATAACAAATAATAATAAAACTTATTCTAAAATTTTCATTTCAAATAACCTTTATTCTAACTTTTACCAACAGACGCTGGGAAATGTTAGGATTTACCAAAATCTGTTGGTAAAAGTCCGAAAGGACCATCCTGATTAAGATAATTCTAGCTTTTGCCGAGCCTCTTGGGAAATCCTAAGATTCACTGGCTAAAGTCCAATTTGAAAGACAAAATCGGACATTTACCAACGTTTCTGGTAAATTCTAAGATTTACCAGCAAATCTTTGGATTTACCACACTCCGAGGATTTACAGTAACATATATATATGTGTATGTATGAGCTGGCCGTCCAAGAAATGAGTTCTCAGCTGGGAGTCAATGATCACTAATTAGATGGATCACTGAATAAATAGGAAATATCTTCCAATTCAGCTATTATTGTTTAATGTAAGCTGGTGTTCCTCCAGTACAAGTCTAAGGCCTTATACCCTACTCTACTTTAGTATTTTCTCAGATTGAAAAAAAAAACTAAAGTAGTTAATTTTCATGAAAATGCACCTCTTGATATATAAATGGCGAATGTGAACGATTTCAGTTTTGTAAATCTAAGGATTAAGCAAGTGTTCGCTTTAAGGAACACTTTTGAAGATACAAAATAGGAAAAATTACGATAATGAAATAAAACTAAAACTATAAAGCTTAATGAAATGACAGTCTTCGATTTAAGTACACCTAATTGAAAAGACAGTCACGCAGGGGCTGCGTAAACTAAACAGATTTTCCACGCACTATTGATCTCTTGTCCCTATATATTTTCTGTTCCTAAGTAAAAAAACCATTGAGTAGAAGAGGTAGTTTAATGAAGGCTGGGAAAAATTAGAAATAACTATCTTTCTTTTAAAGCTATATGAGTTATTATAGTGGCCCAACCCTCAAATTTGGTTATTTGAGTTACCATAGCAATCTGTTGCTGAATAATGTGTTCTATGAAATATTAGTGGCCTAAGCCACCTTCTAAGTTTTTTCACTAGATAGCAGCAGCAGTTTGTTTTTTAACTAACAGTTTTGGCGGTCTTACTTTTGGGGTTAGGCCACTATTATTCTGATCGCCTCATATAATGTACATAATGATCAAACAAAAATTACGACCACTACAATGGTAACACACACACACACACACACACACATATATATATATATATATATATATCATCTATGGACATTTAGGAACTGTTTTCGAAGATCGCGCCGTGAGTCCTACCTCATAGTTGATTTTCCTTTCATTACTCTTTAATTTATTCGATCGATGACAAGGAATAAATGCTTTAATTTTATGGAGATATAATGAATGGGTAGTCAAACAATAGATTAAGTTTTTGTTTAACAAAAAATAATGCTCTAATTTAAAGCCGCCTTAGCAAAAATTAAGCACATTTCCCACTAGCTAGAATGACTCCCCCCCCCTCTTACAGGTCTGATTTCAGCCATTAACGAAATTAATCTTTAGTGTTCGATGAAAGAGTTTAATTAAAAGAAAATGCTTCTTTTTTGAAAATATTTCGTAGTTTTTAGATGGGACTAGTTTTTGAGATCTGCATATCTTTTCCATTGCTAGTTTCTAAAATGAATGTGTTATTTAAGATATTATCACTAGATTAAATACTTAATATTACTATTATAAACTCTATATATACCGGATTATATATCATGTGGAAATATATTAGGATATCTTTCCTCATGGCTACGCTGCTATGTGATTTCCATCATACATTATTCCTTTAGATAATAAAAAATGAAAAAAGATAACAATAACTTTAAAAATAAGTAGTTCTGGTTATATTTAGCAACAGAACATGATGTAATGATAACTGTTCCGGAACAGTGAACATATGAGGACATTTTTTTAACGAGCATGTACAATACATCACAACCTCTTTACTATTAGCATTTATATGCCAGTCAAGTATTCATACAAATTTCAAGTTCAAATGTCTCATTGTCAATCAGAGAAATTACATTGGACCTTAAGCGAATATTTAATTATTTAACATTTTTAACCACGTCCAAAATATTTAAGAGAACGTAATAGAATATTTTCTAGAAGAAAGAAATTGTAAATTACATACGATAAACTAAAAATGTAAAGTGAAATAGTAATATATAAAATGGCTATGAAAATTTTTAAAACATTCTTTCAAAGTGATTGTAGATAAAAATATAAGAACAGGAACTTTAGAAAAATAACTCGAAAGGAGATTGATTATATTGGTTTTCCATATGCTAAAACTGAGATATTTGAGACATTGAATTTTACAACCAATTCTCCAGGTCCGATTTCAGCCATTAATGTCCACAAAAATAACTGAAAGCCCGTCACGCAGGAACTGCGTAAACTAAAGGAGATTTCTCACGTGTGCGACATATTTGAATTTATCTCAAAAAGTAAATGTATATGAGAACAATGCTTGGAATTTATGATCAAGAGGAGGGAGTGGGGGGGGGGAGTTACCCCGACAGCTAAAAAATGCAAATATCTCGGTTAATAATAAAGATAGTGAAAGTACGTATATAGCAGCATTTATAGAAAATTACAATTGCGATAAGATTTGTTCTATACAACATTTAGACACGACACATAATAACGGAGATATTAAGAATTTTCGAAATTCTCCCCCTCTAATCCCCCTCCCCTACTGTTTCTCTGAACTAGATCTTTCTATTTCCATAAGACGATTAAATGTTGAGTTTCGTAACGATTAAAACAATATCGCGACTGCCAGAGCAGTAATCTAATATATAAAATTTCCATGTCACAAAGTTAGTTAGCGTACTCCTCCGAAACGGCTTTACCGATTTTTAACCAAATTTTATATGCGCATTCAGTTGGTTTGAGAATCGGCTACTATCTATTTTTCATACCCCTAATTGATAAGGGTTGTTCACCCTTAACATTTTTTTTTACATTTTGGACGAAATTTTTGTTTTTTATTTTTTTATAAAGTGGCATTAAAAAAATACATACAACCCTAAATTGTTAACTTTTTAATCACCAACCCCTATTTTTTATAGCCATTTTAGCAATTTAATCATTATCATCCCGCTCGATAACTGATCAATTATAGTGTTTTCAACTGTACTTCGATTAAAAATTCCCTTAGCTTATGGCAAATAAGAGTAGTGGCTTAGATTTGAGTACACCATGTTTTTCACACAGGCAATTGTACGTAGCATGTTCACGAGTGTGTAAACCATCCAGTTTGTTGTGCTCGCTAAAGAGGGGCTTAACAAAAAATATTGTTCATGCTATAAGCATTAAAAGATTGATGTTGTTTGTTAGTGTTTACTGTCGTAATTAATAAGTGATATGTAATTTTAAGAAATAAACTATAATAACTTAAAAATAATATTGTTTGGCGTTTGTATTTTTTTATATTCCCTTATCGTTCATAGCGCTCCATGCCTATTTCACGCATATAAACATACTTACACACTTATAATAAGTAAGTTACTTTTTGTCTACACTAGAATTTATCTAGAAACTAGAAATAATTTATAAGGCAAAACAACGTTTGCCGGGTTATCTAGTATATATATATAATCAAATTAATTCCCTATAAAAAAAAATGTAAGCATATATATAAAACATTTAAAAGCAATAATTTTTTATTTTACCTATATACCCTGGTGGGCTGATTAGGAGGCTGACCCAAACGGGCACCCTCAAAATGGGGGCAGCTTGTTATTTGATTTTGATTTGATATATGTATATATATATATATATATACATATAATTTTGAATGGACCTCATTTTCGTCATCTAGGAAGGACCGATAATACGAGTAGAGGTAGATGAACGAGGTAGATAAACGAGTAACTATGCTACTTTCTAACATTCTGATTGAAATATATTAAAGTCAATTACGAACTCTTGTTGGCTGTTTTTATATAAAAAACAAAAATTGGCTGTATTGTAGCATTATACACCAAAAATCGCTACTTCATCTACGTAATTACTGAATTTCTCAAGGATCCTCAGTGGGTCATGAGATTTTTTTATATATATATATATATATATATATTTGTAAAAATGTATTAATGCGCTAGAGCTTGACTTAATAGTCATCAAACTAAAATAATGAACCATTCCCAAAAAAAAAGTTAGTGACTGCTGAAACAAAACTATTCGGAAGGTTTAGAAAATGGGCAAAACTTGGTCTCGCAGGGGCTGCGTAACTTGAGCAGGCTTCTCAACACACAGCGGTAACATACGTTATCTCACATTATATTTTCTCTTGGTCACTCACTAAGAACTCTAAATTAAGAATCATTTGACTTCTAAGTGTACTTATTGGATGAGCTGAAATAATAGCTTCGTGTAAAAATAAGGAGAAGTACTGTCTTACAAAGACTGGAAAATACAAGTACCTTCTACAACATTCCAAAATCTATAGTACAAACCTTTTAGAAAACAACTCTATGAACAATATTAACCGTTTTGCAAAGTACATCGATGTTGTAGACATCTTGTGAAAATCGGATGAAGAGGAGTTTTTTATTTGGGGGGGGGAGTACACCGCAGGCTAAATGTGTAAAAAATAAAATATATCTCGAGTCTTATTCGAGTTACGAAAAGGTATATAGCAACAATTATAGCATCCTTATCAATAAGATTGGCTAGATATTCGATAGTAAGTGTAGAATCTGCGACTTTATATTTTACTCCTTCTCTAAGCACTTACCATAAATATACTGTTGTTGCAGGAATAACTGCTGCTGGATCGTCGACGTGCATATTTATATATATATTATTTTCAAAGAACCTCAATTTTGTTATCGGAACTGGAGAACAAAACGTGAGAAGACGTCATCAATATTTCTTCCTAAAAGATAGCTAATACACAAGGAAGAGGTACATAAAAGACACACCTATTTATACAGTTGATAGGATAATCCAAAAGTAAATAAACAATTACAAAATGAAATTACAGGTCTTCCTTATGATTTAAGGGAGAAAGAAAACAATTCATTCGATTTTACTATTCACTTCAGAATAATAATCAGAATGAAGAGAATTTTGTGCAAAAGGAAAATGTGAATTGACCACAAAAGTAGCTGAAACAAATAAAAGAAGAAATGATTGAAGAGAGAGGAAATAGAGAAATCCCAGTGGGAATAGCTCTCACGTTTTAGACGAAAAGAATGATAAAAAACTTTAACGAGGAGCTACTTCTTTAGCTATTTCAACAACGACAGAATTTCTTCAAAACCTTAATCCCGGGCTCTTTTTTAATCAAAGGACAAACTGCTTGAAAATAATTATAAGAAATAGCAAAGAGTTACAATTTGCCGAACTGAGCTGCTGCCGTGGTCTCACCATCCATATGTTTTTTAATTAAAATTCTTGTTTTTAGGGGAAAGTTGACACTCATATGAACTCAAGAGGTTTATTTTATAGCCACAGAAACGTAATGAAGCAATTTCGCACAATGGAGAAAATGATTAATTACACTCCTTGCTCTACAATTAACTAGAAACATTTTTTTTTAAGAACGGAAGTAAAATGTTCCCCTTCCCCGCTGAAGGAAAACATTTCATTCATAATCCAAGAACTGACTTTTCTAATATTATATTATGCAGATCCCCTAGAGGCCAAATTGGATTCTTTAATCATTAGAAATAAGCCACTAATATCTTCCGTTTTAGCAGATTTCTCTTAAGGACAAAATCTCGAATGAAAATTCGAAATATCTTCGTTATTATACGTAAATCGAAAAAGTGTATAGGGCAATATTATTGCAAATATAATAGCCTATGAATGTTGTAAAATGCATATCATCTATATATCTCTATATCTTATTTGTAGCAAATCAGTTAAAATGAAATTAACACGGAGTGGCAACGATTTTGGAGATATATGCTTATTAGGATTTCTCATTAAGTTATTTTTACTTACTTTAACAGATTCAAGGGAAATCAGCTACTGAAGTTGTTCTGATATATATATATATATATATATATATATATATATATATATATATATATATAAATATATATATCTGTTAGCGCTCTAGCAGTCGCAATTTTCTGGTTGATCGTTACCAAACCCGATATTTAAACGTTCTATGTGAAAATGAAGATCCCCTAAAATCGTGGAAAAAGTGGGAGGGGGGGGGGATCATTTACTGAGGGGGATTTTCGAAAATGTTTAATATACCCCTTATTATGCATCGGATCAAAAAATTTAATATAACCAATATTATTGAAAATGCATGTTTTTTCTATCTTGATTATTGACCTATTCATTTGGATTTCTTAGTTTTCAGGCTTCAGTAAACCCCCGCTCCTACACATGACATATTAACAATAAGGTATTATTCCATGAAATTATTCCAAGCTTAAATACAAAATATCGGTCTCTTTGAGCTTTTACTTTTTGAGATAAATGCAAATACGTGACGCAAGTGGGAAGTCTGCTAAGTTAACGCAACCCCTGGGTGACGGACTTCTTTGTTTCTTCAACTAGGAGTGTATAGATTTTTTTTTTTTTGCACCTTGAAGATCATGCCAAAAAATTAGAATTTCGTATGCCAGTTTGAGAGCCCCCCCTTTAGTTGGTCAGTCTATTAAGACCACTGTAAGGGTGTAAATTAAATTTACTGCATTGTAGTAACAGTTTATAGTGTTAGCTTTATGTCTAAATAAGTTAAAATGAAATTGACAAACTTCCCAGGATATGGCTACCCAAAACTAGAAACATCTAAGCAAGCTAGTGTTCATTAGTTATGACATTATAAGGGCCAAGTTTAAAAAAAAAAAAAATATCTACCATTATGTCCAAATAATAATAATAAAGTAAGAACATTTCTACATATGTATAGGAAAGTTTATTTAATCAGTGTCTTATTATTAGTTATAAAGAGGCGGCATATGATTGATGAATATTTCTTTGAACTGATGTTAGAAATACAAATTAAACATGGCGGCATTAAGGGCTCTTTGAATTTCAAGCAAGTATAATAAAAGCCATTCTCTTCAGAAAATAATTTATTCTGTTTCCTCTCAGCTAATTAATGATTGAGAGATTCTGGCGCTTTTAGTTACAAATTCATAGCAACATACACACATACACACACACACACGCTGATTTGAGCTGTACAGAATCCACGTAAAAGTGTGCGATTACTAACCGCTGGAGAGCATATCTTTCACACAGAGTAAAGCTAAATAAATACTACAATTAATATAAAAATATATGAATTAACAAAAAAAAAAAACTATTCACACATTTTGAAACATTCTTAAAAAACAACATAATATAATAAGACTAAACCCTGTCAAAACAATGTGGCTCTAAATGAGTATGATGCTATTGATATTGTATCCCAAGTATTCATTCATGACAAAAATCTAAATAAAAAATAAAAGTCCGTCACGCAGGAGCTGCGTAAACTAAGCAGATTTCCCACGAGAAGTTTTACAATAGAGAAATCTGCCTAATAACAACTGTAGTAGTAAGAAACCTCTAAACCTAAAACATTATTTAGGGCGTAATAACCCAATAGTTTCTAGCCCCAAAAAACAGTTAACCTAACCTCTAAACCTATTCACGAGGGACGAATAGTTATAGAAACGGCCGCCAGAGCTCTCGGCGGAAAGTCCGAACATAGCCTATTGGTGACCACACGCAGAATACAATATGAATATGAAAATGCAAATATCTCGGTTAATATTCAATATACAGAATAAATGTATAGAACAATATTTATAGTAAATTTAATTTGCAATAAGATTTATTCTATATAATTTTTCGATCCGACGCATAATAACGGAGATATTTTGAATTTTCAAAAATCCCCCCTCTAAACCCCCCCTCCCACTGGTCCGATTTCAGCCATTAACAAACTTGATCTTTCTTTTTACATAAAACGATTAAATTCCGAGTTTGGTAAAGATCAAACAAAAATTGCGACCGCTAGAGCGTTAACAGACAAATATATATATATAATTTTGAACGGACCTCATTTTCGTCATTTCCTGGGTAGGATCGATGGACATTTGAAGAAATTTTTTGAAATTCGCATCATGAGTACGACCTCAATAGCTGATTTCCCTTAAGGGAAATCTGCTAAAAAATATTTAGTGCGGCTTCAAAAGAATTTTCTTGGCTTTAGAACTTTTGACAATTAAATGACAGAAATGAACAAATTATTTTAATTCAATTTACAAAATGAATATAAGGAGTTTTAATAGGAAGTGAATTATTTATTTGATTGCTTCAGGCTTGCCAGTTTGAAGGCCAACGAGATGCTCTATTGAGATTCATTTTATTTAATTTATTAAATGATGAGAACAATGAGATTGGGAATCATAAAATAAAAATAAAAAGTGGTTTATTCTAGTTGTAAAATTATAATTAACAGATGGAAGAGAAAGCAGTGGCCGTGTAGACAGACACTTGATTCAGCCATGGAAACCAACTCAATCATACAGTTAGACACATTATAATTCTATAGAGATATTGAAGCCCCAGGAAGTCCTTCCGGCTACTCTTCCCACTTCCTTTCAAAATATACACACTGTGTCACGTAATTATCTAACTCCAAATGACTGTCAGCCAATTAATAAAGAATGCAGGAATATATATATAGTGCAAATTATTACTATAAACTGTGGCCCACTTCGTAACAATTTGGGAAATATTCGCTTTATAAGACTTTTTAAAACTCACCTAGTTTTTTTTATTGTGGAGGAATTCATTTTCTCCATATTTTATAATGATTTTAATTCAAATAGAAACGTTAATTTAATAATATGCAATTATATAATTTTACTAGCTAAGGTACCCGGCTTCGCTCGGGAATTCATATGAGTTTTAATGATGATGGTATTTTTTTTTGGCAAGCTTTTCCTTTCCACAATATTTAAACATTTTCCGATGTATACCCGTCGTTGCTGTCCACAATATTTTTATATTTCCCGTCTCCTGTGAATGTAGTTGTTTTTTTTCCATATATAATTCATAATCGTAGAAAGTATTCTGTCCGCCAAACTATGTTTGAATTAAACTCCCTTTTCCTTGATAGGGTACAAAGACCAGTGACAGTAACTGAAAACCGAACAGAAAATGTAATGACGCGAATTTTTATATCAGGCTTCTCTTATAACCCCCCATCCCGTTTGAACCTAAAAAATTTAATACAGCTAATAATCGTTTAAGAATTAATGCTAATTCACATGCCGTGTTTTGTTAAGTTCCGTTCAATCGTTAGTGGCAAATACAATTGTCGGCTACCGTTTTAGTTTTCAGTGTATATCTCGTTTATAATTGGTATACGACAAAAGTGAATATAACAAAAGTTACTCTAAATAACAAAATAAACAACTTTTGTCATGTGCATATTTGCCGGAAAACCAATATAAAACGAAATATCACTATTTTTAAGTTCAATGCTCCCTTACAACCTCCACTCCTGCTCCTCCCTAGAAATGTTGGTACCGCTTATTATCATGGAGGAGTTAGTGCTAACACACATACCGAGTTTTGTTAAGTTCCGTTCAATTTTTAGAGCCCAATAAAACTGTCGGCTCCCGCTTTGCTTTTTAGTGTATATCTCGTTTATACTTTGTTATAAAACAAAAGTGAATATAACAAACGTTACATTAAATAACAAAATAAACAACTTTTGTCAAGTGCATATTTGCAAAAAAACAGTTAAGTGACCAAACTGTTAGCTGAGTTGTCGGAGAAGAGTAATTTATTTTTTCTATTTTGCAATTAAAATAAGTTAGTAGTGAATAAAAACAAAGTCGTTATGTTTATCAGTACTAAAGTATTTATAGTTTCTATGTGGACATTATTTTATAGAAATACCAGAAAATTTGGAAATATAACAGCCTTTAATTTATGACTACCCGCGACTAGGCGATGTTGGCCAAACCTAATAAATGAAGCAATAACAATAAAAAGATTGTCGAACAGGAGCTGCGTTAACTAAGCAGATTTCCCACTTGCGCTACGTATTTGCATTTATCTCAAAACGTAAACGTTCAATGATAACAATATTTGGTATTTAGGATTCAAATAAAGTGCTTCATAATATAACAGCTTACTGAGAATATGGCATGAATAGGAAGGGCGGGGGGTTTACTGTAGGCCGAAAACTAAAAAATACAAATATGTCTGTTAATAATCAAGATAGTGAAAAAACATACATAATAAAATGTATAGAACATAACATTTTCTATTGAACATTTTCTATATTAAATTTTTCGATTCGACCCATAATAACGGATATATTATGAATATTCGAAATTTTCGCTCTAACCCCAGGAAGACAGAATGCATTCTATGATTATTAATTATATGGTCCATTATTATATATTAAAAAAAATACATGCACAGGAGACGGGAAATATAAAAATACTGAAGTGAAGCCTTGTATATAAAATTAATTTTATTATTAACAAATCCACAGCAACGACAGGGGTATGCTCTAAACACTGGGGAAATGCCAAAATATTGTGCAAATTAAAGCCGTGCCAAAAAATACCATCATCATTCAGCCTCAAATGAATTCCCGGGCGAAGTTAACTTAGCTAGGAAGTAATAACAAAAGCATGGGCTGCGTAAACTAAGCAGATTTCCCACGTGAAGTTATACAATATAGAAATATCCATACGAGAGCCAGTTACGGCTAAGGGCCGAACTAGATTTTGGCGGGAAGCTCAGTCGTCCGTTATTGGCACAAATTTAATAAAAATGAAAATATCTCGGTTAATATTCAAGATAGAAAATAAATGTATAGAACAATATTTATAGTAAATGTAATTTACAATAAGATTGATTCTATACAATGTTTCGATCCGACGCATAATAACGGAGATACTTCGAATTTTCAAAAATCCCTCCCTACAAACCCCCCTCCCTCTAGTCCATTAACTAACTTGATCTGTATTTTTACATAAAACGGTTACATATCGAGTTTCGTAACGATCAAACAAAAATTGACAAACGTTGAAAAACGGAAAATCTGCTAATAAAGACAATTGCCTTTTCGATGGAGGATAATATAAACCATAACACGAAGTAAGCTTGAAGAAAAATCTTTAAAAAATCTTTATAAGCATATTTCTCCAAAATCGTTGCCACTCGGACATAAGTTCATTTCAACTGTTTGCTCCAAATGCGATATAAAATCGATTAGATGACGCTTATCGTGGAGTATGTGGTCACATAATTTACGATGTTGGATATGAGTTCAACCACCACCGGCTGCTGACAAATGTTCATTAAACAGATGTCCTTATCATGTCGGTCTCCTTGAGCCAGCTGGGATTGTTGAAAGCTTTTATTGATCTTTCTCTAAGATAGCGGAGTTAAAGAAAATAAAGAAAAAAAAAAATGATAATTTGAAATCTCAATCTGTTTTCAAAGAAAGAACAGATGATAATTAGAAACCTAGTCATTCTTATATCTTTATCAGCGCTTTAAATAAAATGCCCTTATCACTGGCCATAAATACTCTCTTGTCTTATCTCTTGTTCAAACCCCCCATTAGTACAAACTTCTCAATTATTATTATAAAGAATTACCCCTTAATCAGTTTTATGAACGAAACAATCACACACGGAGGGAGGGGGTTAATGGTAACTTCCAGATAATCCCATATATTCGTAGTGAAAAACGACGAACTTTTCAAAAAGTTGGGTAAATCTCATTTAAAAAAGTCCGTCACGCAGGCTGCGTAAACTAAGCAGATTTCTCACGTGAAGTTTTACAATAGCGAAATTTCACGAGAGCCGAACAGTTACGGAAAAGGCCGCACTAGCTCTTGACGGAAACCCACGACTAGACCCGAATATAGCCGATCTTACCTCGACCGTTACAATTAATAAAAATGCAAATATCTCGGATAATATTCAAGATAGTAGACCTAGAGTGGAGGGTTTCGATTCTCGCCTGGACAAAGGAAATTATTTCATTAAATAACATCCTAAAATCCCACCCTGGCTTGAAAAGGGTGGTAACCCTTAGCCCAATTAGCCTAAGTTGCAAAAAAGTTGAAGTTAATAAATAATAATAATAATAATAATATTCAAGATAGAGAATACATGTACGTAACAATATTTATAGTAAATATAATTTGCTATAAGATTGATTTCTATTGTAACGGAGATATTTCGAATTTTTGAAAATCCTCCCCTCTAAACCCCCCTTGATCTTTATTTTTACATAAAACGTTTAAATATGGAGTTTGGTAACGATCAAGCAAACATTGCGAAGTTTTGAACGGACGTCATTTTCTTCATCTCCTGGGTAGGATGGATGGACATTTGAAGAAAAATTTGGGAAATCGCGTTATGAGTACGACCTCAATAGCTGATTTTCCTTAAGGGAAATCTGCTAAAAATAAGTCGAGAAATAGGGAAACGTTTTTCCAGCAGGCACTGAGTTAGATATTTATATGTTTAAAACTAAAAATCGAGTTCGTTATTAGCCAAAATCGAATAAGAAAGAGCGAAGTAAAAATTTAGATTTTTTAGAAAAGAGTAAAACGTACATTTGAAAATATTATCGTAAGTTGGAGTCAGATTGAAAAGCATTGTAAAATAAATATTGTTAATGAAATGTTGTGCAAATTGTTTCTCTGGAATATTATCGGAGTTATTTGTATTTCAGTGTTTTTATCCATGAGTAGGCCCACACTCCAGCACTTGATACATTCATTATATATCGCTATATCCTCTTACGCCCAGCTTACATTTCAATTCTTGTTTACAGGGGGTTCGAATTATGGAAGAATGTGAGTTCGTTGAGAATCGAATATATAACGTTATTTATTTATTATTATTTTAAATGAATAAAAATAAATTTAATTCTTGATTCATAGAAAAATATATTTCTATGACTCCATTCTTATTTATTTCACCGGCACTATAAATATTTTTGAAGTATACTACACAGGAAAGTAATATAAATGCTAAGTAATAACTGTGCATATAAAATGATGATTTCACTTAAATAATACAATATTCGCATCACGGCAGTAAAGAGTTTGTTCTAAAGAGGAAGCATCATTTACAATTAATGACAACATTTCAAAACACGTGCAACTTAACTTTTTCAGGGTTACATACTTTTCAGCATTAAAATCAAAAGTGCTAGGCGTACTATGAAAAAAAAAAAAAAGTCCGTCACTCAGGGGCTGCGTAAACTTAGCAGATTTCCCAAGTGAAGTTTAGTAATAGATAAATCTACATACTGGTAACACAACATCACTCTGAATAAATACAGACGGAAATAAGAAATTTCATCCAATTTCAATAACCTGCCGACTGGAAGCGTTAGGTTAGAATTGTAAACCAACGGGTCTGCCCGCCTCACTCCGGAAAGAAAAACAATTACTGAAATATATCAGAATATAACATATTAATTTTATTGAGAACTATTTACTATATCTAGTACTGCAATTAATAATGAGTCAGAATAATTGTTATCTCAATCAATCAAATTTTAGTAGTCCAAAACCTAAAGCGGGGGGGGGGGAGGTTACCAGGACATATTTGTATGTATCTCGTATAATAAAGGTCTCATATAAACAATTTTTGGTATTTAAACTAATGAATAATGTGTTTAATTTGTAGCAGAGTATTCTTTGAGTAACATGCGTGAAGTGGCTGTTTGCTGATGGCTGAAAACTAAAAAATGCAAATATTTCGGTTAATATTCAAGATAATGAATAAATGTATATAACCATATTTATAGTACATTTAATTTTCAATAAGATTGGTTCTATACACCCTTTTCGATCCAACCTATGGTAATGGAGATATTTCGAATATTCGAACCCCCCCCCCCCCGGTCCGATTTCAGCCGTTAACGAACTTGATCTTTCTTATTACATAAAAGGACTGTATATCGAGTTTGGTTCCGATTAAACAATAATTGCGACCACTAGATCGGTAACAGACAAATGTGTGTGTGTGTGTGTGTGTGTGTGTGTATATATATATATATATATATATATATATATATATATATATATATATATATATATACATATATATATATATATATATATATATATATATATATATATATATGCACAGTTTTGAACGGACCTCATTTTCGTCATCTCCTGGGTAGAATCCATGGACATTAGAAGAAAAATTTCAAATATCACGTCATGAGTACGACCTCAATAGCTGATTACCCTTAATGGAAATCTGCTAATAATGCGTTGACAATGAAAGAGTTTTAAAGATAATTTCATTATTAAAGTTCTTCAAGTATAGAATAGTATTCCGTACTGTACTTTTTCTGCCGTGTAGGGCCTTGTTTCCAATCGAGATAGAAATATTCCTAAGACTTTGAATGTATTCATTTATCTTTACTATTTAAGGTTCGGGGGCTCAGGTGAGCAGTGCAAGTTAAAGCGTTGGTCTCTCCTCTCACATGGCATACATAGAGTGGCAAGTTCGATTCCCACCTGGGGAAAGGAATTTATTTAGGGACGGAATTCACTAAAACAAATCCCCTTAGTCTTTCACGTATGTTTATCCTTGCACATTTATCAGAAGCACAACTTCCTCAAAATGACATATATAATTTATTTGTGTCCACCGCTTTATTTTTAAACTATTTGTTGACGTCATTGGATTGTATGAAGAAGAAAATAAAAAAGCGGGAGGTCAACAACTTTATCATATAGTGGATTCCTTGAAGATTGTCACTTGTATCATTGCATCAAGTTGCTAAGGGGAAGACTGTGGGGGTGTGTTTGTGACGTCACTGCGCCCACGCCGATTCCCATTCGTAATCAATGTCTGGGCCCAGCATATTTATAGCTCAATCAGGAAATTTCATAGTTTCCAAAAAAAAAAAAAAAAAAATAATAGTTTGCTTAAGTTATTAAACTGAAGGAAATCAATTAATAAATAGATAATAACATAACAGCAACAAAATACGTACCTATCCAGAAGTCGATCTATTTATAGTTGATAAAGTACCTTTCACAATCAAAATTTCGAAATATCGAAAATCTGGCTAGAAAAGGATGGTAGCCTGTAAATAACCCGTCCCAATTAACCTTAGTCGCAAAAAGTGGACGTTAAGAAATAATAATAATATTTATGGTTATAAATGAAAATTATGAAGATTTTAGTGTTAGTTAAGTACTTAAAAATATAAAAATATATAAACTGCACAAATGAAGATATTATTTTGAGAGAAGAGTACTCATAGCTTTTCGGCAAAACGTAGTTATGTCGAGTACATCAATGTGGATAACCAAACTAATGAAGGTACAATTAAAATGTGAAATCTTCATGTACAAAATTAATTAGGAGTATTATGTATGTAAACCTACCCCAACAAAGAGGCTGAACTGCTGTTAACCCTCCTTAGCCTTGTTGTAAGGATTCGTGATTGCCTCGACGACAGTGGTACATAATCCGCAATTAACTCAGATATAAAGAGTTTTAGCAGGTTTCCCTTAAGGTTAGTCAGCTATTGAGTGCACGATGCGATTTTTCAAAAATTTCCTCAACTGTTCATTGATCATAAACGGAAGTTGGGGGGATTTTTGAAAATTCGAAATATCTCCGTTATTATGCGTCGGATAGAAAAATTGTACAGAATCAATCTTATTGCAAATTAAATTTACTTTAAATGTTGTTTTATACATTTATTCTGTATCTTGAATATTAACCCAGATATTTGCATTTGTATTGTGTGGGGTCGGTAAGAGTCTGCTATGGTCGGGACTTTCCGCCCAGAGCTAGTGCGGCCGTTTCCGTAACTGTTCGTCCCTCGCGAATAGGTTTAGAGGTTCCTTACTACTACTGTTATTATTAGGCATATTTCTCTATTGTAAAACTGCAGGTGGGAAATCTGCTTAGTTTACGCAGCCCCTGACTTTTTAGTTTTCAATCCTCTTCCTACTCATGGCTTATTAACAATAAGCTGTTATATTATGAACTACTTTATTGGAAGAATAAATACCAATTATTATTTTCATTGGATTTTTTACTGTATGGGTTACATGCAAATACATAATCAATTCCATTCACTATTGACATGAACTTGTTTATTTGATTTATACCATAATTTAGATTTATATGTTTCATTCAACACTAATGAGATATGAGGACCGAGGAATGAGCGTGGGGTGGGGCTAGAAAAAGAATTCAAAAATTCATAATATTTTCGTAATTATGAATCGGATCAAAAAATGTTATAGAACCAATCATGTAAAATTTTGAAGAATACATTTTCTCATAACTAACATATTAAACGAGTATAAGAGGCTTTCTGGTTTCTAATCTTCAACAAAAGTCAAGTATGCCATACCAGCAAATGGGAAATCTGCTTTGTTTAAGCAGCCCCTGCGTGACGGACTTTTAGCAGATTTCTTGGCGGGAAATCAGCTATTGAGGTCGTACTCATGACGCGAATTTGGAAAATTTTCTTCAAACGTCCATCGATCCTAATTAGGAGAGTCCGAAAATGAGGTCCGTTCATAATTGTATATAGTATATTTGTCTGTTACCGCTCTAGTGGTTGCAATTTTTGTCTTAGCGTTACGAAACTCGTTTTATATAAAAAGAAAGATCAAGTTTGTTAACGGATAAAATCGGACCAGAGGGAGGGGGAGGTTTAAAGGTGGAGAATTTTGGAAATTCTTAATAACTTTGTTATTATGCGTCGGAACTAAATATTGTATAGAACAAATCTTATCGCAAATGTAATTTTCTATAAATGTTGTTATGTACATGTTTTCACTATCTTGGTTATCAACCGAGATATTTGCATTTTTTTTAGTTTTCGGCTTTTATTAGGCCCCCGCACCTACTCATCTCATATTAACAATATGCTATTCAGTTATGAAGCACTTTACTAGAAGCCTAAATACCCAGTATTGTTATCATTGAACTTTTGTGTTTAGAGATAAATGCAAATATGCAACGCACGTGGGAAATGTGCTTAGTTAACGCAGCCCCTGCGTGACGGACGTTTTTTGATATTCGAGCATGATTGCTGCAGTTGTCAAGGAATTTCCAAATGCTCAGCATATTAATTTAGGGACAGTCATTTCTCATGGAGGACTCTTTAGCTGCTCATTTTACACATTATGCAGCAGAACCCCAACACTCACTCTGGCATTTACTTCAAACTAGTACTCACTCCTTTCTGAAGACTGGTATTTAAATGTCAGGGCAATCTGACTCGAGCCCATTTCTGTTGAAGAAATCATTCATTACACTAAGTCCCGTCCATGGAAGTTTGAAAGTAGCCAAGAGAGCATAGAGTGAGCGCCCTTCCCCTGTGATAAATGAAGCAGGAAGTTGCACGGTGCATAAGAGAAGTGCATCGTCGGTGAAGTGCTGTATGCAGTAAGAGAAAGCCGGAGCTGGGGGTTCTTTTGTTCCGTCCTCATGTAACGGTCACCGGGCGGCTCCTGGAGTCTCCAGGTTTTTCTCCAGTCGGGGCTTCACAGCCCACTAGCCAGCAGGCTCTTTTTAACGGTCCAGCCTATTAAATCGGCATCCCAGGCACCAAAGAGAATCTCTCAACTTAGCTGAATGACAATTACTTTATTACAGCCGAAAAGCAAAACTAAATTCGTATTTTGTAGCATAAGACTTCGCTCCTACTTCTACCATAAATAGGGCAAATGAGAAAAAATATATATCGACAGTGTTGATCAGCAATCTCGAATTCCAAATAAAAAAAAAATACTTTTACAGTAGGCTTAAAAACTGATTGAATCATTCAGTAAATGAAAATATTGATATATTTCTTTCAATTATTTCAAAGTACAGGAGAATAATATAAAATAATTTTGAATACAGCCTTGAAAAAGAACATCAATAACAGTACAATTAATATAAATATATACAAACCCAGGATTAATTTTTGACAAACGAGGTTGCTGATCAACACTGTATTTTGAAATTTATCACCTGCCGAATGCTGATTGGAATTTAAAGAGTAGTAGACTGATTAGAATTGTTGAAGATATGCTTATTATCTACATATAATCAACTAGATATTATATATTCTTAATTTAGTCTGCTCATGGTTAACTTTTACTCGTGTATTTGTCAGTTTTTCTGATATAGTGACTATTTCTGCAATTGTAGATAGATTTCGATAAGAATATTCCTAGTACGTGGCATTAATACATCACCCTTTCTTTACTTTGCCCTCATTATAACACAACACACACACACACACACACACACACACACACACACACTAAAATATCTACCAAAATGTTAGACATGTTTAATTTCAATATATAAAAATTTGCGGTTGCTAGAGTGTGAACAGACAAGCAATCTAAAGATTAGACAGATATCACATTTCAGCAGATTTACCTTAAGGGATATAAAGAATTGAAGTTCTACTCACGACGCATTTTCGATAAAATTCTTTAAATGTCAATGGATCCTACCTAAATGATGACGCAAATGAGGTACATTCAAAATTTTATATATATATATATATATATATATATATATATATATATATATATTTATCCAGAATTTATAAAAATAAAATCTTCTGATAGAGATAGTTAACAGTAATGGTTCCTTGTGTTATGTTAAGATCTCTCTAAAAGACCTGTCCTAGGCCTCTTGGCCATCTTAAACTATTCAATATGTTAAGCAGATAGGATTATCCAATGAATATCTTCTTCTACACTATAGCTCTCTCTAGATAACAGTGCTCCAGATCTATCCTGGGTCTCTTGGTCATCTCAAACTATTCAATATGTTAAGCAGATAGGATTATCCAATGAATATCTTCTTCTACACTATAGCTCTCTCTAGACAACAGTGCTCCAGACCTATCCTGGGCCTCTTGGCAATCATAAACTATTCAATATGTCCAGCAGATAGGATTCTCCAATGAATATCTTCTTCTACACTATAGCTCTCTCTAGACAACAGTGTTCCAGACCAATCCTGGGCCTCTTGGCAATCATAAACTATTCAATATGTCCAGCAGATAGGATTCTCCAATGAATATCTTCTTTTACACTGTAGCTCTCTCTAGACAACAGTGCTCCAGACCAATCCTGGGCCCCTTGGCAATCATAAACTATTCAATATGTCCAGCAGATAGGATTCTCCAATGAATATCTTCTTCTACACTATAGCTCTCTCTAGATAACAGTGCTCCAGACCTATCCTGGGCCTCTTGGCAATCATAAACTATTCAATATGTCCAGCAGATAGGATTCTCCAATGAATATCTTCTTCTACACTATAGCTCTCTCTAGACAACAGTGCTCCAGACCAATCCTGGGCCTCTTGGCAATCATAAACTATTCAATATGTCAAGCAGAGAGAATTCTCCAATGAATATCTTCTTCTACACTATAGCTCTCTCTAGACAACAGTGCTCCAGACCAATCCTGGGCCTCTTGGCAATCATAAACTATTCAATATGTCCAGCAGAGAGAATTCTCCAATGAATATCTTCTTCTACACTATAGCTCTCTCTAGACAACAGTGCTCCAGACCAATCCTGGGCCTCTTGGCAATCATAAACTATTCAATATGTCCAGCAGAGAGAATTCTCCAATGAATATCTTCTTCTACACTATAGCTCTCTCTAGACAACAGTGCTCCAGACCAATCCTGGGCCTCTTGGCAATCATAAACTATTCAATATGTCCAGCAGATAGGATTCTCCAATGAATATCTTCTTTTACACTGTAGCTCTCTCTAGATAACAGTGCTCCAGACCTATCCCGGGCCTCTTGGCAATCATAAACTATTCAATATGTCCAGCAGATAGGATTCTCCAATGAATATCTTCTTCTACAATAGATCTCTCTCTAGATAACAGTGCTCCAGACCTATCCTGGGCCTCTTGGCAATCATAAACTATTCAATATGTCCAGCAGAGAGAATTCTCCAATGAATATCTTCTTCTACACTATAGCTCTCTCTAGACAACAGTGTTCCAGACCAATCCTGGGCCTCTTGTCAATCATAAACTATTCAATATGTCCAGCGGATAGGATTCTCCAATGAATATCTTCTTCTACACTATAGCTCTCTCTAGACAACAGTGCTCCAGACCAATCCTGGGCCTCTTTGCCATCTTAAACTAGTCTTTATGTCCAGCAGATCGGATTCTCCAATGAATATCTTCTTTTACACTGTAGCTCTCTCTAGATAACAGTGCTCCAGACCTATCCCGGGCCTCTTGGCAATCATAAACTATTCAATATGTCCAGCAGATAGGATTCTCCAATGAATATCTTCTTTTACACTGTAGCTCTCTCTAGATAACAGTGCTCCAGACCTATCCCGGGCCTCTTGGCAATCATAAACTATTCAAAATGTCCAGATAGGATTCTCCAATGAATATCTTCTTCTACACTATAGCTCTCTCTAGATAATAGTGCTCCAGACCAATCCTAGGCCTCTTGGCCATCTTAAACTATTCAATATGTCCAGCAGATAGGATTCTCCAATGAATATCTTCTTTTACACTGTAGCTCTCTCTAGATAACAGTGCTCCAGACCAATCCTGGGCCTTTTGGCAATCATAAACTATTCAATATGTCCAGCAGATAGGATTCTCCAATGAATATCTTCTTCTACACTATAGCTCTCTCTAGACAACAGTGTTCCAGACCAATCCTGGGCCTCTTGGCAATCATAAACTATTCAATATGTCCAGCAGATAGGATTCTCCAATGAATATCTTCTTCTACACTATAGCTCTCTCTAGAGAACAGTGCTCCAGACCAATCCTCGGCCTCTTGGCAATAATAAACTATTCAATCTGTACAGCTGAAAGGATTCTCCACTGAATATCTTCTTCTACACTATAGCTCTCTCTAGACAACAGTGTTCCAGACCAATCCTGGGCCTCTTGGCAATCATAAACTATTCAATATGTCCAGCAGATAGGATTCTCCAATGAATATCTTCTTTTACACTGTAGCTCTCTCTAGATAACAGTGCTCCAGACCTATCCCGGGCCTCTTGGCAATCATAAACTATTCAATATGTCCAGCAGATAGGATTCTCCAATGAATATCTTCTTCTACACTATAGCTCTCTCTAGACAACAGTGCTCCAGACCTATCCTGGGCCTCTTGGCAATCATAAACTATTCAATATGTCCAGCAGATAGGATTCTCCAATGAATATCTTCTTCTACACTATAGCTCTCTCTAGACAACAGTGCTCCAGACCTATCCTGGGCCTCTTGGCAATCATAAACTATTCTATATGTCCAGCAGATAGGATTCTCCAATGAATATCTTCTTCTACACTATAGCTCTCTCTAGATAACAGTGCTCCAGACCTATCCTGGGCCTCTTGGCAATCATAAACTATTCAATATGTCCAGCAGATAGGATTCTCCAATGAATATCTTCTTCTACTCTATAGCTCTCTCTAGACAACAGTGCTCCAGACCTATTAAATCATGGACCTAATAGCCATCTTTAACTATTCAATATGGTCCACAGCTAGGATTCCTTGCCTACATTAAAATCGAATCCAACAAAAACTAGTTTAGCGTCGTACTTCATATTGCATTGTACAAATTGGCCAGCCTTTCTATCCTGAAAAGAATAGTGCATGAGTTTACGAGCACTGTAGAGTCGTGATAGTTCCTACTTTTCTGTATTATAGATTCAGGAGCTTTCTTGTTTCCCCATTGGAACATTATTATTTGAGAAGGATAGGCCACATCAGCCTCCATGTTTCGCTGTCTACGGTAGCTGAACGTTACTACCTTGCATGAATTCTAACTCTCAGTTCAATATAACTCTCATATGAATACTTAATTCACAAAGGGGTCAAAGTTTACCCTAATAATTATTTCTTATATATCGTTTACCTGCTCGTCAATGTGAGTGACTCCTCCACTCTCTTGTTTCTGTTGTTTCTGAGGAAATGATAATTAATATATATTGAGTATTTATATACATTCACTGCATTGGTACTCAGAAATCTTATAGATAAACATTTATAGCCATATGCAGGAGTAAAGAGTAGGAATACATAGGCTGGAGTAAAAAGAAGAACAGGACATAGGCAATCAACTACAGAAAGACAACATTTACAACAAGAAATAAGCAAGCAATTGGTCACACAGAGAGCTTTTGCAATAGTAAATACTTAGTATTTAAAAATATGTAAACACATAGGCAGTACTAATAAAAAGAAAGTCAAAAGTAAAACTTTATTAAAGAAGTTATTGGTAAGTAGAAAATTATTATAGATTATTCTTTATAATTTTCAATATTTTATGCAGGTTAGTACTGCATAATTAATTTTCAAAGTCATGATCAATAAAATTCTTTAATCACTCCGAAACATTTAAATAAAAGGCTTGAAAAAAAGCATGACCACGTATCCATTTAGTACTTATGAAAATCCTACATTTCTTCATTAATAGAGCTCTAAAGGAATATTTTAAATAATTATAATATAGTTATATAATATAATGAACATTTTAAAGAAAAGAAACCACTGCATTCGAATAACGTATATTGAGAGATTAATTATTCAGTAACAAGAATTTTTTTTTAAAATCCTTTCTATTTCTCAAAAAGTCAGTGAGTCTAGTCAAAATTAAAAATAAATAAAAAACACAAGTAATATAGAAAATTAACTGAAAATTCAGAAGAAAAAAAAACTCAATCGTCTCTTGCATGCAAAACAAAATAAAACTCAATTATTTGCTAACATGGAAAGGCCAACTGCAAGGACAAATCCCTTTCACTGCGAATGTAATTGTTATGACATAAAGTCATGGTCATTTTTTTGCGAAGAGATCATAAATGTTCATAGGCTTTTCTATAGAGATGGGTCTTTTAATTTCATGACAACCATTAAAGATAAATGTCAATATCAAATTGGACTTAGGAGCCATCGCGAAACCATTGATATATCAGAGTTTTCATCGATTTAATACTCATTGATTTTAGGTGTACCAACAGACAGCTTAATTTTCCGATGTGAAAATATTATTGGGCTACAAGATATGGAGGCAAAATTTATATACTACTAACAAAACATATGTACGTAAACGATGGAAATAAGGGATATTGAAAAAGAGACGTCTTAGAGAACCTAAGTAAAGAAGTTGAAATCAGTTGAACTAATTAAATCAGTCAATCTTCACAAAAATTACTTCGCGCTAAATCAGATCACTCTAAATTCATTTACCCACATATTTTTCCAGAAAGTGCCAAGAATGAAAACAAAACTTCTAAAGAAGTATATATCCATGAAAAAAAGAAATGAACTTCTTTACAATGAATTGTGAAAGACTTTTTTTTCTTATTATTATAAATCCTGTTGAACTATTTAGAAAGATATTAAGTGGTAGCAACAAAATAATTTTATTTTAAATTGAGTTCTTTAGTTTCATTTCACATGCAATTCGTTTTAGCGGCAGAAATTGAAAAACTCACGATTTTGGCGATAAAATTGCAATGTGTCAACTCCATGATGTGCGCATCCCAAAACGGAGTTATTTGTAGAGGCTTGAATTTGCTTAAGCATAAGCACCTAAAACAAAACAAAAAATCTGTTCGCGGGATTCTTTTGAGGACACGTTTAAAATTATATAATAAAAGAACTGCATACATAAAAGTTATGGAAAAACAACCGGATAATACAATAGTTCAAACATTAAAGTGACGAAGTGAAATTAAGAGCATACTTTTGTACAGCGTTAAATTCCATTCATTCAGTATGAGTTCAAAACCATCTCTTTTTGGGGGGGGGGGGTCAGGGGTAATCAAAAATTATCACACTCTGAAAATGAGGATTTTTAGAAAGTAAAGAGTTTCTTTAATTTTGAATTAAACTGTAAATATGAAAAAAATATATATATATATATATATATATGAAACTAGCAAAAATAAAACACAGAAAATCCGTCCACTCATTAAACTTATCAGTACAGCCAACTAAAATAAGTTAATACAACTGGGTAGTAGGTAAATAACAGCTATTGAGGGATTTGGAGCCTTTATAATCCACTTTAAGTAACATAAAGAATCTAGCATTATACCTTAATCAAGAAAATTACAGTGGTTGATTAGCCTAGAGAGCGCCACTACTCGAGAAAGAGATCTTCGCGTGGAAAAACAAGCTATTTTCGGGTAATCTCATGGGGAAATATAAATCTCCAATCTTATATATACAAAGGAAACATAAATATTAAATTATTATCAAACAAATGAATCAATAAATAAAAGACAATAAAAAGAATATAGGGCTTATGAAATAGTCATTTCATATTTGTTTGAAACTTGAAGCATGCCTATTTAATATTATAATATTTATTCAAAATTACTTAAAAGAAATATTGTTTTTTAAGTTATTTTTAAAAGGTGAAAGCGTCATTTCTAGATCATTTATCAATGATAATTTTAAAAGAGAAATACCACTCTAAGAGGCTGTGGAAATAAAGAGAGATTAGTATAAACCCTTCTAAGTCTCTAATTAATTTTTCTTTCGTCTCTCTTGTAACAACAGGACTATCAAAATGACCTGGTCATTTCTCAAGGAGTATCATTTTAAAAGAATAATGTGTCAGACGATGAATATAATTATTCCATTGGACCTTAAATATTCTACCTGTTTACTTTCGACAAATGTGTCAGTTTTTCACCTTGTTTTAAATAAGGTTCCTAAAGAAATGTAGGGATAAGAAGTAAATTAACATTCATCGTCTTTAAAGAAAGTTATTTATTAGCTTTAATTGGTATTGTAAACACAAAAAAAAGTTTGAGAATTTTTAATAACGAATCTTAAAAATAGACTTTTTGGGATAAACACCTTACTTATTAACAACTTAATGTTGGTCTATTACTTAATGAAGAGCACGGCCCATCACAATCCCTGTCCCATTATCAAGAACAAAATGGTGAGTGTGTCGACTATTGTGGTAAAGGTTAAATTAAATTATTTATTAACATCCACTTTTAGCAAGTGAGGCTAATTGGGAAGGGTTATCTACAGGTTATCGCCCTTTTCTAGCCAGGGTGAGACTAAGGATTTTATTTAATGAATTCCGCCACTAAATAAACTCCTAAGGGGAGAATCGCACTCGCCACTTTAGGTTTATCATAGCCAACCTGAACCCCTGTGGTAAATATTACTAACATCTAAATACTGCTAAATGTTTTAAAGAAATTTACAGATTTAAGAAATTTATATTTATACATCCTAAAAATAAATGCATCTCACACAGCGAGGAGAACCTAGAAAAAAAAACAGCATAATTAAATTGATAAAATCCTAAGAAGAAAGATAGATTTATATGACCCTGGGATCATTTAGTAATGTATAAAGAAAATTCCATTAACTGATTTGTTCCCTACATTTATGAATCAAAAGGCTGATAAACCCTTTATCTCGGCGTTACACAACAGATAAATTGTAAAGTTAATTTCTAGTCAGTTTCAACTAAACCGGTACCCGCCGATCCAAAAGTTAAAAGGTCATTGAACTTTGGAAATTCAGAGTTTAATTTGTTACTTGATATCCAAAGGAGCTCTGAGCACGCTGATATGTCCAAAGAAAGTGCATAACCTCCAGCAAGGATTTGATAATGGATTTGTTCATGACTCGTTACCAAATTTCCTTCCTCGCTAGGCAGATGTAACACGAGTTTGGATGATACATGAAAACCGTCATTCTGTATAAATACTTTATTCGTACTGCAGAAAAGGAATATTGGTTGAAGGTCATATGAAGACTAACATTTATTATTATTATTTATTTAACCTTTATTAATATTATGTTTATTAACCTTTATATGTTGGCATTATTCTATCCAATCATAAAAGGAATGAATTATTCTCACCACATACACATTTAAATAAGTTACGTTAGACAATAAGCATTATACACTACTGGAATTTACAGGTGTCTATAAAACTCAACCTGGAACTGGACCAGCGGAAATTATCGACAATCAAATTCACAGAATGTCCCATGATTCAATTCAAGGGTAAGTTTAGCAGATTTCCCACCTGTTGGTATAACCTACCCGTGTGATCTTTTCTCGCCACATATTCTCTATTTATATATAGACTAGCTAAGTTACTCGGTTTTTTTGTCACGGCTTTACTTTGCACAATATTTTGACATTTCCCCGTCTCAGTGTTTAGGGTTTATACCCGTTGTTGCTGTAGATTCGTTAATAATAAAATTATTTGTTATGAAAGGCTTCACTGTCCTCAATATTTGTATATTTCCCGTATCCTGTGCATGTAGTTTTTATTTTTATTTTTTATAACGTAATGGACCATATAATTCATAATCAAGTAAGCATTCTGTCTTCCAAACCATGTATGAATAAAAGTTCCTTTCCCTTGAAACGGTAAAAAGCCCAACGTGGCAGCTATTTTAGGACGTCATAACCGCTATTAAAAATGGTCTTTTGTAAGTCTGGAATACATTGGTACATAGATTGGTTGTATATTCATATTGGTATATAGCGTGTTCAGTAAAGTACGAGTATATCATATATTAACAGAACAGAGTTAATAAATACAAGAAATTACTGAGTGCACATCCCCAGCGTTCATCCTTCTAAATTACTTATTTATGATAATTAAACAAATTCACATTCCTGAGAATAACACTACATTGCAAAAGGTTCAAGTAACATGTACACATAGACCACTACCAGGTCGCCAGGGAAGCGGCAGAACTGATGGGACAAAGGAAGTATCCCCACACCTCTCTAGGCTCAGTGGTTCTAACCTACCACTCATTTAGGATCTGAATCTTGTAATACATTAATTATATTAACAAATCTGATTACATTATCTTACAATACTAAAACTGTTTGTTCAAATAATTTTCACATTTTAATTAAATAAAGTATTAAATACAGTTGAGGGAAAACCGGCGTTTCTCATGAATCAATGTTTGGATGAAGAGAGGGAGGGGAGTCAGTATACTTTACTGGGTGCAATCTGTTACTGGCGTTAAAGAAATAACATAGATTTCGATTGTAAGGATTTTATTAAGGATAAAATATATATTATAATATTTCACTACCCAGTGAGGTACCTGATAGGAGTGGGGAGGTACCACTCACCTGGTAGGTTCATATTGGAAAGAATTGTTGAGCATATCAATATTTCTACGCAAATTACTTGCTTCATACATTGTTATAAGAAAAACTGCATAAAACAAAAGTAACTCTAAATAACAAATTAAACAACTTAACTGCCGTTAACGAACTTGACCTCTATTTTTACATAAAAAATGTAAATATCGAGTTTGGTAACGATTAAACAAAAGTTGTAACCGCTAGAGAGTTAAAACACACACACACACACATACATATATATATATATATATATATATATATATATATATATATATATATATATATATATATCTTTGAACGTCATATCCTGGTTAGGATCGATGGATATTTTAGTAATGTTTTCAAAAATCGCGCTTTGAGTACAACCTCAATAGCTGATTTCCCTTAAGGGAAATCTACTAAAACGATTGGAGACATTTTGTGATAATTGATCGTGTGCTCTTGTGTTTTTTGTGAACTTTCTTGTGGTGCATAAAGTAAAATATAAAATATAATCTGAACTACGGACTCCTAAATCGGAGATCATATGATAAGCTGTAACCAAAAATGTAAGATATAACTCGTAACCATAACTCATCAGTGGTTGGTTACATCAAACATTGGTGGCGCGAGAGTGGACTCAGAATGCCTTTCAATTTTATGAGAAATTGAGAATGGCTATTAATACTAATTATAGATATTAATTTCTATGGTCATTAGATAAAACAACCACAGACATAAGAAGAGGAAAAGTAGTTTGAGCTAACAAAACCTCGATATTAATGAGACGAGAGCAGTGAAGCATCTGATTGGATTTCATTACCATTCCACAAGCAGGAAAGCGTAGCAACTAGACCACCGGAAGTAAGTGGCCTAATCTCATCTGGCCCAGCTCACCATCTACGCCTTTCACAGCAACGCCGGGCTCAGTAATTCAATGAAACTAACAATGAACTGATCTGTATGGAGCAATTCGTAAGGTATAATGCACTGTAGTGCCATTGTGTGGCCTTCAATGCATTTTAGCACATTTCCCTTGAGGGAGATGTCCATCTATCCTACCTAGAGATGACGTAAATGAGTTCAATAAAAAATATATATGTGGGTGTGTGTGTTTGTGTGTGTGTGTGCATATATATTGTGTGAAGACCTCATCAATTAAATTTTAGCAGGTTTCCCTTAGAGGAAATCAGCTAGTGAGATCGTCGTCATGACGCGATTATCGAAAATATTCCTCAAATGTCCATTGACCCAAATTGTATTAATAAAAGGCTGGGATTTGGCGTGCCTTAATTGCGACTCCTGAAGACACTTTTTAGACTGCATTTAACTCCGTAACCTTTTCCAGTACTTCTCCAACAGCCATAGCTTTGGAATTTCAAATAGAATGTCATACTTTTTATGGCGGATTCTTGTAGGAAATTAAATTTTAAAACGTGTTTATATCGGTGAATTTTTCGATATGACGCATTCTTTAGCCGTAAAATGCACAAATCTGTATTTTAGAAAGGGCACATTATATTGAAAAATTCTGCGAAATAAAGGTTGTAGCAAACAAAATTATTTTTCAAACAAATCTACGAGAAAACAAATGAATTCTGTAATAAATTAAGATATTATTTTAAAGAGACAAGATATAGTAAATGGTTTTCAATAAAATTAGTATCTTCTACTCAGATATATTTCAGTAATTGTTTTTCTACCCGGTATAGAATATTTGTATTTATCTGTTCAGCTCTGAAGTTGGCTGACCTGTTTGTTTACCATTCATATGCTTTACGTTGGGAGATTATTACAATTGAAAGAAAGATTTCTCATTACCGTTTGTATTTATTCACTTAATATTCTCGGTGGTGTTTATTGTTAGCAGTATGTAGATTTATCTATCATAAAACTTCACGTGGGAAATCTGCTTAGTTTACGCAAGCCCTGCGCGACGGACTAATATTTCTTGACTCGAAAATGTTTATTCCATAGTCCATACCATATACCCAATAATCAAATGTTTCATTCGGTACTAAAGATATTAATTTGTCAATGGACATCGGACCATTAATAGGGGAGGGAGGTTTATAGTGGAGATTCAATTATTCAAAATATTTCCGTTATTATGTTAAGTTTTTTCTAACTCAAATATTAAGCTAGTTATTGGCACATTCTTCTTTTAGCCTTCAGTAGGCTCCCATTTCTTATTACCGGACTTTTATTTAGAATATAGAATTTTTGGTGTGATTTAACCATGGCGTGCCATCATAGCACGTGGCGAATCTGCTTATATTAGACAGCCCCTTCTTGACCGACTTTTGCTTCGGAGCTTTGGGATAACCAGTAATTCAGTTGGTTAATCTGAAGAGGTATTTGGCCAGGAGATATTTACTAGTAATTTACAGAACTATAAGCACAAACTTATGGAATGTCTGACTATCACAAACGAAAGGTGTAGATGCAATTATATAATAAAATATTGTTTTGTATAAACATTCATGAAATCTGTAAAACATGTACAATGTTTTACAAAATTCGATAAGCATTACAATTTAATTTAGTTAAGCGCAGAAAAGAAAATTTTGAAGTACATTATCTATTGGTAAATATCTCTGGATTAATTTGTCCTTCATTGAAGAACTTTATTTAATAATGGACTCATTAAATAGAGACGTTAATTCAATCCTAGCTGGTGAAGTGTGGCGACCTTTAGATAACCCGTTCTGATTAGCCATAGCAGAATAAAGTGGACATTAATAAATAACTTTTTTTTTTTTCTTTTTTTTTGAAGCATTTTAATTCCTGCCCTACGGCCCTAAAAATATAAAGTGATGTGTCAAAAAGTAATGAGACAGCTCTGAAACCAATTAACATGAAGTAAAGCCTTGCAATTGTAAAATAAAATCGTAAACCATTTTAATTTCGACTGGTATATACAAGAAAATGTTCAGTTTTCCTTCACAATTAATAATAAGACTTTAAGTCCAAGCAACATACTCGTATAAACTTTATTTTGACGTAATCTGGAATAATGCATAGCATTTCCATTTCATTACTCAAGAACACAACAAACAATAGAAATTGAGAAAAATGTAAGCAATCCATTCCTTTTAACAGATGCATGTATTAAAATCCACCCACCAACTCATAAATATTTCTCAATGCCATCCGAGAGATCAGAAGGGGTTTATGCATTATGTGGCCAGCAGGAAATGGAAATATCGGGTCTTCAGGGAGGTCGAACAGCGGGGAGTACACACAGCATAGCAACTCAATCTTTTTTGGAGTATTATTCTTAAGAGAAGTAACATTCTATCAGAGAAACATGGATATCTAATCAAAAATATCCCCTCAACTGAATAAGTATATACATGTATGTATGTATGGGTATGTATATATATCTATATATATATATATATATATAAAATTGTAACCTCTGTCTGTACATTGATTTTTTTCGCGAAATTTCACGATAACTTTTCGTTTCACATGTCATAGACACCATATCTGCATTTTGTTTCTTTCGTGTATGTTTGTTTGTTTGTTTGTTACCTTTTCACGCATAAACGGCTGAACCGAATTTTATGAAACTTGGTATGTATATTACTACTAACCCAACTTAGACTTTAGGCTATATTAATATCCTCTGACACGAACGGGAGTGGGGGTTATAAGGGAAGCCTAAAATTAAAAATAGCGATATTTCGTTTCCTATTGGTTTTTCGACAATTACGCACATAACAAAAGTTGTTTATTTTGTTATTTAGAGTAACTTTTGTTATATACACTTTTGTCGTATACCGAAGTTTAAATGCGTTATACGCTAAAAATTATAGCGGGAGTCAACAATATTATTTGCCAAAAAAGACTCAACCGAACTAAATAAAACTCGGTATGTGCATTAGCACTAACGCCTTCATTATAATAAACCATACCAACATTTCTAGGGACGGGCAGGAGTGGGGGTTATAAGGGAGGCCTGAAATTAAAAATAGTGATATTTCGTTTCCTATTGGTTTTTCCGCAAATATAAACATAACAAAAGTTGTTTATTTTGTTATTTGGAGTAACGTTTGTTATATACACTTTTGTCGTATACCTAAGTATAAATGAGTTATACGTTAAAACTTTAGCGGGAGCCAACAATTTTATTGGGCACTAACGAACTTAACAAAGCTCGGTATGTCAATTAGCATTAATTCTTCCATGATTATAAGTTATATTAAAATTTTTAGGTTCGAACGGGAGGGGGGGTTTTAAGGAAGGCCTGAAATAAAAATTCACCTAATTTACATGTATAAGAGACGGGAGATATAAAAATATCGAAGACAGTGAAGCCTTATCGAACAAATATTCTATTATTAGCAAATCCACGGCAACGACGGGTATCAATCCTAAACACTGGGACGGGTAAAGGTCAAAATATTGTGCAATGTAAAGCCTGCTAAAAAATACCATCACCATTCAGCCTCAAATGAATTCCCGGGCGAAGCCGGGTATCTGAGCTAGTATATATATATATATATATATATATATGTATAAATCATTAATTTTTTCATTAAATTTCGATTATTTACATAATTATAAAATATTATATATACTTATAAATTACAATCTCTGGACTCGGAATAGTACTATCCTAATTCTGATCTGGTCCTAATACATACCTGAAATAAGCCGAGAAAACCAGAAAAAAATAAGTTTGTATTTATTGCTTTCTAATAATTATTTCGTTTGAGTTAAGGCTATTTATTAAACAGTAGTAAAAAGGTTTAGTTATATTAAATAAGAATTAACTCGTTTTAATCTATTTGATGTGAATTGGTATATTAGCTGATTTCCTTTAAGTTTTCTTCAAATGGCCATCGACCCTATCCAGGAGATGTCGAAATGAGGTCGGTTCAAAATGATATATATATATATATATATATATATATATATATATATATATATATATATATATATATATACTTGTCAGTTAACGCTCTAGCGGTCGCAATTTTTGTTTCTTCGTTACCAAACCCGATATCTAAACGTTTTATGTAAAGATTCATTAATCGTTCGTTGATTAAAGATCAAGTTCATTAATGACTGAATTCGGACCAGAGAGAGGGAGATAATTTTCGATATATCTCAGTATAGAATCATTCTTATTGAAATTTAACTTTACTATAAATATTAAAAATACATTTATTCTATATCTTGAATATTAACCGAGATATTTGCATTTTTAAAGTGTGTGCAGATAACGGACGAGATGAGATCGGCTAATTTCGGTTCTAGTCGTGAGTGCCCGACAAAAGCTAGTTCGGCCGTTTTTGTAACTGTTCGTCTTTCGTGAAAGTTCTCTATCGTAAAACTTCATGTGGGAAATCTGCTTAGTTTACGCAGCCGCCGCCTGATGGACGTTTTATTGATGTTAGAGTATTTGCCATCAACACTCTGCCTGAGAATATAAATCAGCGTCATTAATACATAAAGATTTACAGTAATATGAGTATAAATCAATATATCAATTATATCTATACGAACGATCATTTTTGCGTGTCTAAAAAGTTGGATCTACGAAACGATTTTGAACCCACTATCCAAGAAGGCAGACGCCAACGAGTTCCTACAATTTTAAAAACAACTTTTCCCCCCTGTTTTGGAGAGAACATTTAACTGTCCAATAATGACAGGGACGATTCTCCAGGTCATAGATTTAATTTATATTTAAAATAATTTTTATCTGAACAAATTTGTTTTTCAAAACACGTTTAAGTACCCCTCTCAGTTTTGCTTATATTATGAAATTAAGTATTAATAATATATTCATGACATTAAGTTGTCTTTGTTAAATACATGAATATAAATGTACTTAAATAATTATGAATACATAAATAAACGCTGATCTCTGAGATTTCATATAAATTACTTTATTAAAGTGTAAAATGAGATAACACAAGAATCGAAATGGACTGGAAAAATTGAAGGAAAGACTGCCTCTAAAATAAGAGGAACAGAAACAGGTTTTGCCTGGCTGGGCTTCCCCCTAATAGAAAGTAAACAGCTTCTTGGAAGTTAAGAACAGAACCTTGGCAATGAGACATTAAGATGTAAATAATTCATTATTAATAGACTTTATAAAGTTCTGATTATGTCAATGTGATAACTAACATACTGTTCTTAGATCACTATAATTATTTATATTACAGTATTAATATTCATGCATATTATGAACACACAGTAAAAAAATAATACTTAAACACTATGAAAAATTCTGCTGGCTTTTATATCCCAAGTGTGTGAGTTAGAGGTTACTTACCTATGTCAGGATGCGTCTTTGAGGCCCTTACTTATTATATAAAGAAAATGAACCCTTCGTTTAATGACGATTATGGGTATGCCAAGTTGTTAGCTTAATCTCAGAGGTTTGTGTTTAAGGTTGAGACGATACAGTGGAAGTGATACGAGTGCATTTCGCTCAGAACTACCCCTCCCCACACATATTAAATAAATGCTCCAACAGAATAGTGAGATATTGATCAGCATTACCCCTTCATTAACTTTTGATAGGCATATGCCAGTGTAGACAGTCTAAAATAACTCATGGAATGACAGTTGGGATACCTGGTAACCGTATCATATTGACTAAAATGTCACCGGAATGGTTTTATAAGGTCAATAATGGAGTTGGAATCGTTGCCTGGCTTTGAGGTTAACACTTAAGGCAAAGAGAAACATTATCACCTACATTTACTCTGATAATTGCAAAACAGAATTAAAAACCCTGGTGGTGTTAAATATGTAGCATTAGAATAGTTTGAATACATCTAGTTCTCAAAATATGTAAAGAAAAGTCCGAATAGGGGCCTAGGAGATTGGTGGTCCTAGGAAGTTGACTAAGGAAAAGCCAACTTGACATTTCCTAGAAGCAACTAGGATATTGTAGAAGTAGTTAAAAAAAAGTAAAAAAGGAGCAGAAAGTTCTATGGTGTCGAAAGTGCTCTTCACTTTAACAGTTTCTGCAGAAAGGTAAAAGTGTAATTATAGGAATGGACATCAGACCAACATTTACTAATGCCTTTGACGCCTGGACTCTCCCCAAGAAATAACGGGGTGCCCTCCAGCCCTGGATAAAACGAGCAAACAAGGGAAAATGAAGAGAGAGGGGACTTGCGGGGGCTAGAGAATTGGATGATCTTTATTGCAGATCTCAATGTGTTGTTAAGTGGCCCATGTCCTGTAATGACTGCAGCGTTTTAGCAGATTTCCCTTAAGGGAAATCAGCTATTGAGGTCGTACTCATGACGCGATTTTCGAAAAATTTCTTCAAATGTCCATCGATCCTACCCAGGAGATGACGAAAATGAGGTCCGTTCAAAACTATATATATATATATTTGTCTGTTAACACTCTAGCGGTCGCAATTTTTGTTTAATCGTCACCAAACTCGGTATTTAATCGTTTCATGTAAAAAGGAAGATCAAGTTCGTTAACGGCTGAAATTGGACTAGAGGGAGGGAGGGTTTAGAGAGGGGGATTTTCAAAAATTCGAATATCTCCGTTATTATGCATCGGATCGTAAAATTGTATAGAACTAATCTTATTACAAATTAAATTTACTATAAATATTGTTATATACATTTGTTCTGTATCTTGAATATTAACCGAGATATTTGCATTTGTATTCTGCGTGTGGTAGCCAGTAGGCTATGTTCGGACTTTCCGCCGAGAGCTCTGGTGGCCATTTCCATAACTATTCGTCCCTCGTGAATAGGTTTAGAGGTTAGGTTAACTGTTTTTTGGGGCTAGAAACTACTGGGTTATTACGCCCTAAATAATGTTTTAGGTTTAGAGGTTTCATACTACTACAGTAGTTAATAAGCAGATTTCTCTATTGTAAAACTTCACGTGGGAAATCTGCTTAGTTTACGCAGTCCCTGCGTGACGGACTTTTGTAGTTCGCAAAGCTATATTCACTTCCCTTGTTCAAAAGTTATAGTACAGTAAATCTATCTACTGATTGCTATCATAGTAATATGTATTAGCAGATTTCCCTTAATCGAAATCAGCTATTGAGGTCGTACTCATGACGCGATTTTCGAAAAATTTCTTGAAATGTCCATCAATCCTACCCAGGAGATGATGAAAATGAGGTCCGTTCAAAATTATATATATATTTGTCTGTTAACGCTCTAGCGGTCGCAATTTTTGTTTGATCGTTACGAAACTCGATATTTAACCGTTTTATGTAAAAAGACAAATCAAGTTCGTTAATGGCTGAAATCGGACTAGAGGGAGGGGGGGGGTTTAGAGGGGGATTTTCGACAATTCCAAATATCTCCGTTATTATGCATCGGATCGAAAAATTGTATAGAACCAATCTTATTGTAAATGAATGTTTCTATAAATATTGTTATATACATTTATTCTCTATCTTGAATATTAACCGAGATATTTGCATTTTTTAGTTTTCGGTCTCCAGTGTACCCCCACTCCGAATCATGTCATATTAAAAATAGGCTGTTATATTATGAAGCACTTTATTTGAAGCCTAATACCAAACATTTAAATTTTGAGATAAATACAAATACGTGACACACGAAGGAAACCTGCTTAGTTAACGCAGCCCTTGCGTGACGTGCTGTTTTCTTTACATATTTTCTCTGTCTTCAATATTAAGCAATGTTTCTTTCTGCATTTTTTAATTTTCAGCCTTCAGTCATCTTGAGATTTAGTAATCACACTTTTACAATACTTAAGCGAATATACCATATGAATATGATGATGAAGTCTATGAGACATGTGGTGGAGGGATATGTTCGGATTAGTTCGGCAGTTTCCGTTAACTGTTCGGCTCTGGTGGAAGCTTCTTCTAATCTTACCTTACCTTCCTTACTTTGTGAGATTTATGCAAATACGTTCTGTTCATCCACCCCCCCTTCTTTAGTTCTTGGACTACTAAAATTTGAGTTATTAAAATATAAATTATTCTTACAATTCAGAAGCCGTTTCAGTTAGGAATTTATTAAAATTAACTGAAAGATTTCTCATTACCGTTTGAATTTACTCACGGTGGTGTTGTGTTACCAGTATGCAGATTTCTCTATTGTAAAACTTCACGTGGGAAATCTACTTAGGTTACGCAGCTCCTGCGTGATGGACTTTTTTATGATCATAGTGCTATTAGTGAAATACTTCAATTAGTGGATGCCATGGAGTACATAATAAAATAGGTATTTAGATCAGCCCATAATGAACTTGAATTTCTCAGCAGGATTATTTTTCCATCATTGCGTAAGACATTCTACTACCAAGAGTGCATCAGAAAGATAAACCAATCGACAACGGTCTACAGTATTGGAGACTCAAACTATAATCAGATTAGAAATTCTGTTAACAAGTGATTAGTATTAAACCATTATTGGTCACTGAAAGTCAAATGGAATATCTGGATTATAAGGCAAAAGAAGTGATTTTTTTTTTTTTTTTTGAAAAATATTTAACTGTTTGTATGTTATCTGCAGATACAAAATCCTGAATTTGTGGTAATGGAGATTGCCCGAACATTGAGAGTCATTGCGGGTTTAGTATTTAGGCGATATTCGAGGCGTTGAAATTCAAAGTAAGACTTCTTAAATGTCCCAAAAATAAATACAAATTTAAAAATAATATTCATTTTTTAATACAGTTTATACATATATTATGTAAAATTAACTTTCATGGAAAATTAGAAAAAATAACAAAATTATTGATTCATTGAATTAAGAGGCCTCTGGAGAAAATAGTCTTGATAGTCGTCTGTAACTGTTAAATAGTACAAAAAAAAAAAATATTTTCCAGCACACAGTCTATAAATTGATAATAAACTTCCTAATCTAATTCCAATAAACATCCATGTATAAGAACAATAAAGGAAAACATATTGATTTAGTTCCAACTCACGCCCTGCACTGGTACTTTCCCGTGGTTCAGTATACTTTGAAATATAAGTTATCATTAATAATATCATTATTTTAAGAGGCCCATTGCAGATTAAACTATTGGGTTGTATAGAAGTTAATTTATGTATCCTTAGACACAAGAGATATTCTATGTATTAAAAAAAAATGGATTTCTCTGTTTATCCCCTAGCGCTAACAATGTAGAATATCCAGACAGAGATATTGCTCTCATTAGGATAAATACGACAGATAGATACTCCAGTTATCTTTCTTCTAGAAGAGAAGTACTTACGAGCCAACGCACAGGACACACTAGACTAACACATCCATATCTAATGAGCAGGGAAGATGAACCTATATGTCGCTACTGCAACAGAACGCTGACAGTAAAACACATTTTAACAGACTGCACACACAAAATAACGTGCACAAGGCCCAGAAATGTTTGCGAATTATTAGCCGACAGTAGAAAATTTATAAATGATATTTTAAGTATTTAAGAAATAACGGATCATTTGATATAAAACCCATTACTTTTATTGATGTAAGTACAGGAGTGTTTGAGGGGGGGGGCGGTAAATCAAAGTTCTTCGGGCAAGTCTTTGCAATTTCATAGTTTACCATACTATGTGGCTGCATTTACATTTATAAGTTATCATTACGTAAAATTAAATATAATAATCACTGTATTTGTGAAACATAAGATTATAAATGCACCCCCTTTCAGATTCTCCCTGCTTCCAGTTTCTATATAGCTTTTTTTTCTTTTGTCGTGTACTAATATTTTAGATTTAATTTTGTACATTTATATTGATTCTAGTTATAAGATGAATCGCCATTTGCCTCTACAAGAAATGAATTAAAAATAATCCATTTACTCCTGAGGTAATCAATCATTTCAACAGATTGCCCTTAGGGGAAATCAGCTGTGGAAGTTATACTCATCATGGGATTTTCAAAAAATTTCTGCCTATCGATCCTACCTAGATGATGACGAAAATGAGGTCCATTCTAAATTTATATATTGATCAGTTAACTCTGTAGCGCTCACAATTTTTGTTTGATCAATACCAAACTCGATATTTAAATGTTTTATGTAAAAGTGAAGATCATGTTCGTTAACGGGTTAGAATAGGAATTTAGAAAATTCGAAATTACTCCTTTATTATACGTCCGATTGAAAGTTTATATAGATTCAATCTTATTGCAAATGGAATGTTCCACAAATGTTGTTATGTGCGTTTTTTTTTTTCATTATCTTGATTATTAAACGAGATATTTCTATTTATAGTTATTGGCCTTCAGTAAAACTCTACTCCTGCTCATCTCATATCAACAATATGCTGTTATATTATGAAGGACATTATTTGAAGCCTAAATACCAAAAAATAGTTTTCTCATAGAAATTTTAAGTTTTGATATAAATGCAAGTACGTATGCACGTGAGAAATTTGCTAGGATAAGACAGCCCCTGGAGTGGCGGACTTTTTACAAACTAGGATGTCTGAAAAAAGGACTGCCGTATAGGCCGCCAAAACATAAATTATAAGTTATTTTTATGCAGTTGATACAAATATTCAATAGGTTTAATAGGTTTCTTCCAGGAGATATATCCTTATATTAAGGCTTATATTGTTTGTATTATAGTGTAGGAATGGAGAGGCTGACCTTGGAGAGGCAGGACCAACGTCTTGGTAACGGTCGTTCCCTCAAGGTCAGACAATCCCTTGACCTCTTATCAACTCTGCCAACCAATGGCTCTCCTACCTGCAGATCCAACATACAAATACCTACTGCTCAAACCTATCTTATAATTTTCCACCTATCTTATTTTTTTCTTTTTTTTTTTTTTGATGGGAAATCAGCTATTGAGATTGTACTCATGACACGATTTTCGAAAATTGTGATGAGACTTCAAATGTCCCTCGGTCCTAGGAAATGACGAAAATGAGGTCCGTTCAAAACTGTGTATCTGTGTGCGTGTTATCGCTCTAGCGCTTGCAATTATTGTTTAATCGTTACCAAACTCGATATTTAGTCGTTTTATGTAAAAAGAAAGATAGAGTTCGTTAAAGGCTGAGTTAAGGGGAGGGGGGAGTTTAGAGGGGAGGAATTTCGAAAATTCGATATAACTCTGTCACTATACGTCGGATCGAAAAAATGTATAGGATACATCTTATTGCAAATGAAATGTTTTATAAATATTGTTATATACATTTATTCTCTATCTTTAATATTAACTGAGATATTTGTACTTTTCAGTTTTGAGCCTTCTGCAAACCCCCACTTCTATTCATGTTAACAATAAGCCACCCCACCCCCTTCTTTTGTTTTTTGATTACTAAAATTTGAGTGATTGAGATAAAACTGATTGCGATTCATTACAAATTACAGCCCTAGCTTTAGTAAATTGTTTTCAATGAAATTAATGAGTTATATTCAGATATATTTCATTAATTGTTTTTCTTTCCGGTTTATCTATCTATTCAGCTCATAGGTTGTTTCTTTACAATTCAGCCGCTTTCCGAGTAGAGATAATTAACTTGTATTGTAAATTGACTGAAAGATTTCTCATTACTGTTTGTATTTATTCACTTAACAAGCAAGGTAAGTGTTATCTGTATGTATATTCGTCTATTGTAAAACTCCACTACCGACTTCTTATTACGTACCTGAAAGTGTAATAATTCTAAAAATTCTGCTGCATTCCAATAAGATTTTTGGTGACTCTGTAATCGAAATTTTTTTTTTAACTTCCTTCACTCAAGGTGACTTACACAGTGACTGATTTTTGTTCAAATCTGCAAGTAATTCACTGACGATAATCGTGATGGAACAAGAAAGGATTATTGTTATCAAAGTATCTATGGAGAGTGAGTACGAAACACTTTCCATTCCTGATTGAATTAATCTTCAGATCATCAATGAATATGTTTGCTTCTATTCAAAGTACTTTCTAAGTTATTTTTTATATAGGCACTTCTTAATTTAGCTTATTTTGTTGTAATATCGCTTCAGTGTTTTATATCCTGAAAACACTGGCTATGCAAATTTACCACTGTATACTATAATGCTTAGATCAGAGATCATGGTTGGGGGTATGATGCAGAATATTACAAGACAGAGTATTAAAGAAGGCAAGGGAAAACCAATGCATGGAGGTTCTACCAAGTGAGCACCACGTGAGCAATAGAGAAATACATATTATAAACACCAAAAATAATTCATGGATTTAAGAGAGCTTGAGATTATGAAGAGACTAATTTCTCTGTAACCCAGTAGTTGAAACTATGATGGTAGTCTCAAAAAAATTAGGATGGTGGAGGCACTCTATATGGTTCCCTACATTGTTCTTGCATTTTAAATTACTGCTATATATTTTAGGAAAGGGTTTTAGATGCAGGCGTTTTGTGATCTATTTATATGCTGCCAGCTTGAAATTTCTTTTTTAACGCTCTAGAAGTCGCGATCCTTTTTGAACTCGATAATTTAAAGGTTTTTGCAAAACTAAAGATCAACAGAAGGATCAAAAAGGTCAAACACCTCTACTCTTTATACTTCTTTTATTACAGACAAAGTACTTTCGGGGCGAACCGTCCCATCCTCAGAGCTCTAGAGTTGGTCCCTATTGAGCCGACATCTCCGGCGAAACTCTCGTACTTTGTCTGTAATAAAAGAAGTATTAAGAGTGGAGTTGTTTGACCTTTTGATCCTTCCGTTGATGTTGGACCTCCACCAGCCAGCCCAAATTCAGACTAAAGATCAAGTTTGTTAATGGCTCGGGCCAGGAGTTTGAGGAGATGGGTGGAAAATTGTATATGCCCAATCTTGTTGAAAACCTAATTTCCCATAAAAGTAGTCCTATACATTTTTCCTTTACCTCGAAAATTGATGGAGATATTAGCTTTTGTTTTAGCAGATTTCCCTTAAGGAAAATCAGCTATTGAGGTCGTACTCATGACGCGATTTTCGAAATTTTTCTTCAAATGCCTATCGATCCTACCTAGGAGATGACGAAAATGAGGTCCGTTCAAAACTATATATATATATATATTTGTCTGTTACCGCTCTAGCGGTCACAATTATTGTTTAATAGTTTCCAAACTCGATATTTAGTCATTTTATGTAAAATGAAAGATCAAGTTTGTTAACGGCTGAAATCGGACCAGGGGGAGGGGAGGGTTTAGAAAAGGGATTTTTGAAAATTCGAAATATCTCCGTTATTATGCGTCGGATCGAAAAATTGTATAGTATCAATCTTATTGTAAAATAAATTCACTTTAAATATTGTTATATACATTTATTCTCTATCTTGAATATTAACCGAGATATTTGCATTTTTATTAGGTGTGGACGAGGGTGTTTTCCCACCAAAAGCTAGTTCGGCCGTTTTCGGAACTGATTGGCTCTCCTGAAAACTCTCTATTTTTAAACTTCACGTGGGAAATCTAATTAGTTTATGCAGCCCCTGCGTGGCGAAATTTTTGTATTTAGTCATCAGTAGACCCCTACAGCTACTCATACCCATCTTTCAGCCAAAAGTTGTATTTGATGTTGATACCACTCTGCAGTTTTCGAGGCAAAGAACTCATCGCATCCAGATTTGACATCATCGAAGTTTTCGAAGCGCCGACCTTTCAAAAAATGCGCCATTGACCTGAAAAGTCCATAGTCAGACGGTGCGACGTCTGGGCTGTAAGGAGGGTGGGGCAAGACGCTAATCCCGTTCATTTCTGAAAATTTTTCTTTAACTAATCGTGAGCGATGAGCAGGGGCGTTGTCTTGCTGACGCTTGATTCCTATTAATCAAAGCGGGGTATTTCACTTTTAAAACTTCATATACCCTATCGAGCTGTTCACAGTATAGCTCAGCGTTGATAGCCCTGCCCTCTGGAACCAGCTCCAAGTGCAAAATGCCTTCATAATTCCACCAAACACAAAGCATAATCTTTTTTCCGAATCGATCTTGGCGTACCTCTGCTTGAGCCGCTTGGCCTTGCTGAACCCACTGTTTGCGGTTGGTAGGGTTTTTTAAAAATATCCATTTTTCCGTGTTTCGTTGCACTACACTTTCCCCTTCCACTGCACAAATTTCCTCGACCTTTGCACTAAAACCTTTTTTCCAATAATGCCTAAGAAGGCCGCGGATGACAAATTTTTCTTCCGACATTTCTAGTGAAATTTAATAAACTGAATGAAAGGCAGGGACAGTTGGCGTACATAAATAATTAGAGGATTAGTTAATGTAAAGATTGACGAAAGAATTGTATTCGTCAGAGATGAAATAAGGATTAAATTAGAGACCTCAATGTAAACAACTTGATATGCACAAGGACTTTTGTAACAACCAGTATAAACACGGATTAAGACATATCGGTTTCTAGTCTTCTTATATAAAGAACTTTGATTCCTCTGATAAAAATTATATGTTTGTATATTTTTACTGCAGTACAATTGATATATAGTTGACGGGATTTTCCGCTTGGTTGTGCAACTCTTAGTCTGTCTTAACTAAAATCAAGAAATGTAACTCAGCACGTTTAACTACATCTCTACTTTTAGATATTCGGGGTTATTAATTACTACCTTAGTCTGAACCCCTTTAACACACACAGACTTTAACATTACGTTTCAGATATTATATTCAACAAAGACTAAGTTATTTTGTGAGTTATATGCTGGAATCTACCTTGAAAATGAGGAGCAAGTTCTAGATGAGACTGGATTATTTAATTTAAGTGTTCTAGAAACTGGGTTTCATTTCTCTGTAACTAAAGACGAACTTTACTAACCTACTTTCAACTGATTCACTCAATATGCCTTTTGCCTAGCTTTATCACGCCTTCGAACAAATGATACCTAACTTACTTCATATGACTCATTTTGACATTATTGATAACACTTTAGCAAAGCAAAAACTATGCCTAAGTCATTAGCAAAGTTAAAACTACGCTTTTGGAGGTTTATTAAATTCAAAAAGATGTGTGTTGAAGTTAACAGAGAGGCTAACATTTCACTAAAAATTTCTAATATATCCCTAAAAAAAATGGTTGCCATTTTTGCCTGTATCAGTACAACGATGGATAATTTTATTCGTTCAACCTTCACATAAATGTTAATACTAAATAGTTTAGTAATATTATGAATTTCTGGTCCTATTATTTTATTATTAATTTTCTAATTAGCATATCAATTAAAAATTATCGCCAGCAAATTAATTTAAATGGTTAAAATTAAATGAATGAATGAATTTGCAATATGTGGAGTTAAATAAAACTGATTACTGTGTACAAAATATATTCGGTAGTCTTCGAGTCGTATGCAATATAATATTTTTTAGCATATTTCCCTTAAGGGGGGCTATTGTGGTCGTACTCATGATGCGATTTTCGAAAATGTTCTTCAAATGTCCATCGATGCTACCCAGGAGATGACGGAATTGAGGTCCGTTCAAAATTATATATATATATTTTTATATATATATATATATATATATATATATATATATATATATATATATGTATATATATATATATATATATACATATGTCTGTTAATGCTCTAGCGGTCGCAATATTTCCTTGATCGTTACCACAATCCATATGAAAACTGAAATTGGACCAGTGGGGGGGGGTTAAGAGGGGAGGATTTTCGAAAATTCGAAATATCTCCGTTACTGTATGTCGGACCAAAATTTGTATATAATCAATGTTATTGCAAATTAAAAGATCTATAAACGTTTATTATGTACATATTTTCATTATCTTTAATATTAACCGAGATATTTGCGTTTGCTAGTTTTCGGCCTTCTGTAAACCCCCACTCCTACTCATGTGATATTAACAATAAGCTGTTATATTATGACGCACCTTATTTGAAGTCTAAATACCAAATACTGTTCTCATTGAACTTTTACTTCATGAGATTAATGCAAATACGTGACGCAAGTGGGAAATCTGCTTAGTTAACGCAGCCCCTGCGTGACGGACTTTGATATAATCAGGGGACTCAACAGCCTACTTATTTTTAATGAGTAGTATAGTAGTTTCATTAAGAAATAGTAAAAGACCGTCACACAGGGGCTGGGTAAGCTCAGCAGTTGTCCCACGAGCTGGTGTATATGGCGGACTGATGATCTTATCTCACCAATTATTTTCTATTTCTCCCATAATAAGAAGTCAAGTTAACAGTAATATAAATGCCAGCCGGGTATAAGATTTTTAATGTCAGTTACTGAAAGCGAAAATCTCAAGAGAAAAAAGTGGGGGTTTACTGAGACAAAATACTAAAAATAAAAAAAAGAAAGAAAAAAAAAAGAAAATGAAAATATCTCTGTTTATGTTCGAAATACAGAAACATGGATAGATCAACATTCATAGGGAATTAAAGTTGCAATAAGTTCGGTTAAATTCAATTCTTCGACCTTAATCTCACATGGTAAACCTAGAGTGGCGAGGTCGATTCTTGCCTGGGCAAAGGAAATTATTTAGTGACGAAATTCTAATAATTAAATTCATTTCAGTGGTCACGGGGACTTCAATAACAAGCTCCACTTCTTCAAACGAAAGGAATCCCCATTATGCTCGAGTGGCGAGTTGGATACGGCTTAGCATGTGATCCTCCAATGTCTGCGTTTCAACGCCAAGCGTATTCGGCTAGTGAGTGTTTTCTCATATGTGAACTGGCCTCCTCAAAGCTACCATATGTTGGTAAACGACGCAGATAGATTTTTAGCCTTCAGGACCTTTGGCCAAGAGGTGTTGAAAACGAAGTAAAAATGTATTTATTTGTAAATTATATGTATATATATATTGTTTATGTGTTATGTTGTTTTAGGTTAGTATTTAGGCTTTAGGTGTGTAGGCTAGTTAATTAGGCTCTTGCTGCCACTAATCTGAATAGAGGCTCTAAAGGAGTCGCAGCTGCGGGTTCCCCTAGAACTTTTCGGACTTAAACCAAATCTCCCAAATATTGCACTTTTATGCTCAGCTGTGCTCGGTGAGCTACCTGGCCCAATTTAACTATTCAAAATTTGATATCTCTTAATAAATGGAGAACGCTTGTATGGGGAAACCCAAGGTACAGGGGGGCAGAGGGGGGGGGAAGTGACTAAATTCATTAAATAACATCCTAAATCTCACCCTGGCTAGAAAAGAGTGGTCACCTGTAGATAACCCGTCCCAATTAGCCTGAGTTGCAAAAAGTGGACGTTAATAAATAATAATAGATTCGTAATTACAGATATTACGAATGTTCAGTTTTCGTCCCTCATTACCCACCATCTCCTCATGGTCCGATTTTCGTTGTGCTGATATAACCTTTATTTTTGTATGGAACGATTAAATATCGAAATGATGACACAACGAACACATTTGAATACACCTAACATAGTAAAAGAACAGTGAAAACAATATTTGATATTTATGCTTGGAGTCAAACGATTTATCATATATCAGCTTATTGTTAATATGAGACGAGTAGCAGTGTGGGATTAAATATGGCTAAATACCAAAAAATATAATTTTAATATCTCCGTCAATATTTGAAGTAAACGAAAAATGTATAGAATTGCATTTATAGGAAATTAAATTTTCAACAACTTTGGGCATATACAATTTTCCGTTCCGTCTCATAATAACGGAGATATTAAGAATTTTCACAATTCCTTCCCTTTAGCCCGCCCCTCCACTTCCTGGTCTTTAGATTTGTAAAATACGTTAAAAGAACGAGTTTGGCAACGATCAAAGAGAATTGCGACCGCTAGAAATATAAATACATCATAAAATGTCTGCATCTAAAGATCTTTCTGAAAATTTATACCAGCCTTTCTAAATGTTAGAACAACGCAGGGAAACATTTTGAGTGCCTCAGTATATTTTGGACCATATGTAATGATCACCATCTTAATTTTTTAAAGACTACCATAGTCGTTTCAACTACTGGGTTGCATCAAAATTAATCTCTTTATAACCTTAAGCTCTTTGAAGTCCATGAGTAATTTTGTATTGAAACCAAAAACATACAACTAACTCCGTTAATATTCGAGTCGGAGAAAACAGTAGTTGTAAGAAATTAAAATTCCATTAACATTGGTATCATAAAATATTTCGATCGGATTCATAGTAACCGAACGATTTCGAATTTTCAATTATTCCCTGCTCTAAACCCTCCTGCACAAGGTAGTTTTCATCCATCATCTAATATAATCTTTATCTTCTCCCATGAAATGATTAAATATCGAGGGTGGTGTTGATCAAATAAAAACATGTAGTTTAGAACGTAATATCTCAAATGATGATGTCAAACCGAATATAATTGCATATATCTGACTGTAAATTTTCAATGGAAGTAACATTTGGAATTTAAGCTTGGAATAATGTGGTTCATGACATAGCTGCTTATTTTTAATACGACATGAGTGGAAGTGGGAATGAAGTCTGAAAACAAAAAATAAAAGGGAAAAATCTTGGTTAATAATTAAGCTAAAGAAACAATGCACATAAGAATATTTATAGGACATTAAATATGCAAAAAGATTAGTTCTTTACAAGTTTTCGTGTAATACCAGAGATATGCCAAACTCAAGTACATAAGATAATTATTGATTCAATTAATTGAGGAATTGAAAATCTAATTTGAAGTGACACTGCTTAACATTCCGGTAAGTGGGAAATCTGCTTAGTTTACGCAGCACAGCATTAGATGAAGTCCTGCAATTCTAAATATTGGCATGGGAATTGGACTTTAAGGAGTTCTTAATAAATTAATGGTGTCTTTATGTGGGAGGGGCTCTTGTATAGTGGCATCAACGAGTACAATAGGGAAGACACAGAAATGAACCACGTCTCAAAAGGAGAGTTCGAAGAAAAGGTATACGTGAGGAGGTACAGGAAGTAAGAGATGGAGTCGCTCAAGGCTGGGCTGTCTAGTACAGCAGGATCTACGTACCGCATCATGGGTGCTCTTACACCAAAGCAATGGTACATCATGTGCTGCAAATAGCAGAAGAATCTTAATAGTGAGGATGGATAAATAACTACTGGCTTTCTGAAAATGTCATCAAATGGTTAAATAATTACATAGTCTCATATCTCTCTTTCTCTCTCTCTCTCTCTAATTCGCACGCACGCACACAATAACTCACTCTGTCGCTCACTAACTCATTGACTCATTCGTTCACTCACTAACTCAATCGTTCACTCACTAGATCACCCGTTCTCTCACTAACTAACTAGATCCCTCACTAACTCACTCGTTCACTCACTAGATCACCCGTTCACTCACTAACTCACTAGTGTTCACTCACTAACTAATTAGTTCACTCACTAACTCAATCGTTCACTCACTAGATCACCCGTTCACTCACTAACTCACTAGTTCACTCACTAACTCACTCGTTCACTCATTAACTCACTAGTTCACTCATTATCTCAATCATTCATTCACAGTTTAACTCAATCGTTCAATCACTAACGTAATCGCCCATTCACTGTTTTACTCACTCGTACACTCACTAACTCACTCTTTCATTCACTGTTTAACTCACTCGTTTATTCACACAGTCTCTCTGTCTGTCTGTATCTCTCTCTCTCTCTCTCTCTCTCTCTCTCTCTCTCTCTCTCTCTCTCTCTCTCTATATATATATATATATATATATATATCAGAAGAAGAAGAAGATTCTGGATTTTGGAGTGCCCAGAAATCTTTATGAGGGTTTCATTCTTGTGCATAGTGAAAGACTGGTAAATAATTTCCAACTAGCAGACTGTAGAACCATCTATCGCCAGTCTTTCTCTGCTCTTGCTGCAAGGGAGTTAAATGCTTTACCGAAATAAATAAAAGCATCATCATTATTCCGAGGGCCCTGCATTAATCAATTTCTAACGACCGAGATGGGGATATGACAAAACCATTTTTATATTAGTTTTATTTTTTAGGTTCTTTATGTTTATGTTGTGTAAGTTTTAATTTAATTTATAATAGTTTAGTTTAATTTATAAATAGCAAAATAATAAGCATGCATGTCAATTGTCTGTAAGCGAGGACCATAGATCCTATGACAATAAAAGCATCTATCTATTTATCTCCTTTCTCTAGCAAATTAGAATAAATAATTTCAATGTCAGAAAGATCCAATAGCTAACAAAGAAGGCTTGGAACGCGTCAGGGAGAATAAAATAGAAGTAACACACATCAAATTCTGAAGAATAGATTTCGAAAAGCATATTGTCAGTATATTAGCTGTATCTCTCATTACATCCATATTTAGAGCACTGTTATGCTCCACTGCAATTGATATTAATCTGGAAATCCCGAAGGCTGTGACCTCGTCTATATCAACATGTTTTGCCATTTTAAATAACAACTTTTTGTTCACTATTTTACATTTGGAAAATAGGAAAAAAATTGCATTTGTTTCCTATCTTTCAATTGTTAAAAAAATGAAACATACGTTTGTATTTGTATAACAAATAAACATTTCCTTCTTCTACACCACTATTTATTTAACAAGAGAAAATGGACATAGGCAGGACACCTGTTGAGGAAGAAAAAAAATTAATTGTCTAAAAATCTTATTAACTGTTACCCCTGGAACTACAAGAGGAAGAGAGGAAGACCAACTGCTCCATGGGACTTGGAGATGAGGACTACATGTGGCAGGGCAACATGTCAGAGAGTTGCTGAACAAGGAAGAGAATGGAAGAGACTTGGAGAAAAACACTACTTGACCAGGATTAAACCTGAAATAAACTAGCATATCCTCGCACACGAAAATCATAATGAACTTAAAAGGCCTCAACTTTGAGTTGAATTTGTGGTAGAAGTATTGAAATGAAAAAATGTACAGTATCACCACAATCAGAAACATTCAAGTATGGTACAAATATAGGTTTAATTTATTATACTTTATCATTCTCTGCGGATGTTTTATGATTTGCTTGGTCAATTTATTTGTACTATTTCATGTTTTTATGATGAATAAGGTTTATAATGACTCGTCAAGTGATGAGTCAATTTTCCCATGGGACTTTAGAAGCCTTGCATAACCTCCTGAATGCCCTTTATACAAATATTTACCATTTGACCTTTCGAAGATGTGATATATGAAAGCATTATTAATTCATAGTACATGGAACCATGTAGCAGCATTTTACTTCATTCATTGTCGGCAGACTACTCAGAATTGTGACATAATTGATGTTAAGCTCGACTAAAATGGCTGTCTTTGGTAAGATATGTCATATAGAGAGGAGCAACAGGAAAGAAAAGTCTGTCACGCAAGGGCTGCGTAAACTAAGAAGATTTCCTACGTGAAGTTATACAATAGAGAAATTTATTTATTTACAATAGAGCCGAACTGTTATGGAAACGACCGAACTAGGTTTGGCGGAAACTCACGACTATACCCGTAGTTAGCCGATCTCATCACTTCCATTACCCGCACATACTTAATAAAAATACAAATATCTCAGTTAATATTCAAGATAAGAAATAAATGTATATAACAATATTTATAGATCATTGCAATTACAAAAAGAGTGGTTCTATACAATTTTTCGATCCGACGTTTAGTAACGGAGTTGTTTCGAATTTTCAAATATCCTCCAGTCTAACCCTCTCCCCCTCCCAGTCGTCCGATTTCAGCCATTAACGAACCTGATATTTATTTATACATAAAACGTTTAAATATCGAGTTTGGTAACGATCAAGTAAACAATTGCGACCGCTAGAGCATTAACAAACAAATTATATATATATATATATATATATATATATATATATATATATATATATATATATATAATTTTGAATTGACCTTATTTTCGTCATCTCTTGGGTAGGATCGATGAACATTTGAAGAAAATTTTAGAAAATCGTGGCATGAGTACGACCTCAATAGCTAATTTCCCTTAAGGATAGACGACATAAACAGACATATTCACGCAGAGACGCACACTTGAGCGCTTAGTTTTAAAATTGGCTATTTTCTCGCGAATGTGGGCATAATAATTGACACTCATGTTCTATTCCACCTCATCAACGGCTGACTTTCTCAGTTGGGAAGGAAGTACTTTATTTTCTGTTTTAGAAGAAAGTTGATTATCGCACCTATAAATGAAATGTGGAATAAATAAATGATAAGGAGTACATTACGAATAATTCCTATTAAAACAAACATGTGAAGCCCTCGATCAATGGGAACATTTCTCTGTCTCATTAACATTTTTATGAATGGACTAAAATCATTCACTCCCTAGACTGAGTGAGAATTATTTCAATGAGTCCTGTGAAGCATTGCATTAACATAACGTATAATGTTAAGGTAAAAGGAAGTGTACCACCGTCCATAGTAAATGTAAAGGAGGGATAAAGAAATTAAGATAAGAAGGGTATAATTGGTGAGGAGAGGCCCAGATGTTATCGAGCCAGTCAATGGAGAGAGACCCATGTCACATCATTGATATGACCTCCATACAACTATCTAGTCCAATTTACTTCCCTCCAGAGAGAAAGGCTTAGCAATTCTATGCAGGGTCTTTTCTTCAAGTAGCAACCGTCTTAAGTCATCAGTCTTGCTTGGCTTCCGTCGTTAGCATAGACTTTGCAAGGAATTATTTCTTAGTATGTACAGAAAATGCAACAGTTAACAGGTTTACTCTCTGGGCAAATCGGCAATTGACTTTTCTCCAGGGCGCAATTTTTCAAAACCTTCGCTACGTATCCGATCAACGGAGCTGAACAAGTTCTTTGTATGTTTCGTAAGGATTTAGGGCGAAAAACTACTAGGTTATCATCGCCCTGTAATATCTATGACTCTCGTTTTGGTATCCTCATCCATATCGCCATTTTAACAATATAAACGAGGATACAAGAAACTTGTAATTTAAATTTCTTTGTATAAATTCGTAATTTTCACAAAATTATTTTATTTATTTATACAGGAGCACCCGCATCTTGGCGATTTGGCTCAAAGTTTCACAATGTAAAATGAAACAAAATTATAGAAAAATAAAAAAAACTGAAACAACAAATAAAAAATTAAAAACAACAAATAATCATTTATTACTAGTAATAAAGACAATTAATAAACATAAGACATAAACAAACGTAAATAAACATTAGACTAGTAATAAAAACCACAATTTAAAATGGTTTTAATAAAAAAAATTATGTTATTCCTATATACTAGTACATTTATATTATTATTTTTTTTTTATTTATTTAGTTTTGTACCACATAGCGATGGTGATTTGCATTATTAGGATGATATATTTACTCCTCCATGTGCTTACCTTTTTTTGTACTTTTATATTATGGAAAATATTTCTTTAATATCTGATTCTTACTCATATCCGTGCTTTGTCCAAAGAATATAATAAAAGTTAACCCCCACAAAATTAAACAATTTATCAAGCTCATTGGGATTATCTCCAGGGGCTAGTACATTGTTATAATAATAAAAAATCATAAATAAACATAATAGATAAATTGTTATAATGATGAAAAGATGAACAAGTGCATGAGGAAACGTCCGTCACGCAAGGGATGCGTAAACTAAGCAGATTCCCACCTGCTGGTATAACACACATGTGATATCATCTCACCACATACTCTCTATTTCTACGTGAAATAACTGAGACATTTTCAATTTTCCTCTCCTTTAAATACCCTCTATTTCGGGTCCGATTTCAGCCATTAACTATTATGGGTCCATAGTGATGAATAATACAGTTAAATATCGAGTATGGTGAAGAACAAATAAATATTTTCCAGTCGAGAACGTAAAATCTTAAATGACGTCACCACGCAATGTATTTGAAAGTACCTTAAATATTAAATATCTTTTGAAAACAATAATAGGTATTTAAGCTCCAAATAAAGTGGTTCATGATATAACAGAGTATTGTTTATGTGACATGATTAGGAGTTTACTGAAGTCTGAAAACTACAAAAATCTAAATATTAAACATAGAGAAAACACGTATATAACAACATTTATAGACCACTAATTTTACAATAATATGGGTTCTATACAATTTTTCGATATGACGTATAATAACGGAGATATTATGCATTTCCGAAATTCTCCCCCTCAAAACCCCCTCTCCCACTGGTTAAATTCCAGCTGTTAACGAACTTGATCTTTACTTTTAGATAAAACGTTTAAATATCGAGTTTGCTCGAAAAATTACCACCACTAGAGTGGTAACAGACACGCACAGTCACATTCAATGTACGCAGCTGACAGGCTTTTATGAAATCCGCCACGCAGGGGATGCGTAAACTAAGCAAATTTCCCACGTGAAGTTTAACAATAGATAAATCTACATACCAATAAAACAGCACCACCATGAATATTAAGTGAATAAAAACAAACGATAATAAGAAACATTCCGTTGGGTAGCATCTGAAATGTAAACAAACAGTTCTGCCAACTTCTTGCCGGAATGAAAAACAATTAATGCATGAGTTATATCTCTGAATATAACGTATTAATTTGATTGAAAACTATTTACTATATCTAGTACTGTAATTTATAATGAATCAGAATAATTTTTATCTCAATCAATCAAAGTTAAGTAGTTCAAAAACTTAAGACCATATTTGCATGTATCTCGTTTAATAAATGTCTCTTGAAAACAATATTTTGTATTTAAGCTTCGAGTGATGTGGTTTATTACATGACCGAGTATTGTTTATACAACATGAAGTGTGTAGAAGTGGGAGTTTGCTGATGACTGAAAACTGAAAAATGCAAATAACTCGGTTACTATTCAAGATAGAGAATAAATGTATAAAACAATATTTATAGTACATTTAATTTTCTAAAAGATTGATTCTATACAATTTTTCGATCCGACGTATAGTAACGGAGATATTTCGAATTTTCAAAATTCTCCCCTCTAACCCCCCCCCCTTCCAATTAACGTCCATATTTTGTAACTTAGGCTAATTGGGACTAGTAATCTACAGGTTAACACCATTTCCTATCCAGGGTGGGACTAAGGATTTTATTTAATAAATTCTGTCACTACTAAATAAATTCCTTTCCATCCCTCTAGGTTTACCAAGAGAGGTTAAGGACAACTAGTATTCTTCTACCTGGGGAGAAGCAAGGAAATATATATTTATATAAAAAAGAGTTGTCACTAGAAGGGGAACCCCCGCTCACTCTCCCAAGAATGATGATAATCTCAAAGGAAAGTGGCGACAACCATCGGACCAAAAGGAACACACGTGTAGACTGGTTCATTGAAATCATAATTACCTATTCTCTTAAGGGAAGTAGCAGATTTTTTCCAAAAAGAGGTTTCAGAAACCTATAAAAATATGCACACTATGAGTGTACGGGTACTACTTTTCGCGTGTAAACCCAATTAAAAACCTTCAGCTTTTTTCCCCAGGCAGAGGCTGAGTTTCAGATCATACCTTTAAACTGATACAAAATACAGAGAAACAAAGCAGAGGCAAAAAAAAAACTTACCATACGAACGAAATTTAAAAATCGTAAAAACTCTTTCACTTCATTTAGCGTTTCTTTCAGTGTACTTGGATTATACTAATTCAAAATTCCAGGAGTTTTAGTAGATTTCCCTTCAGCTTATCAGGTTGCACTCATGACGCGATTACCGAAAATTTTCATGAAATGTCCATCAATCCTACCTAGGAGACAACGAAAAGGATGTCCGAAAAACATTATATATGTATATAACAACTATAGAGTGGAACAGAAAAATAAATATATATCTACTTACTTGTCAGTCACCACTCTAGTAGTCGCAATTTTTTTTATCGTCTTCAAACTCAATAAATAAGCATTTAATTTAAAAACTTTAAATAACTTAGTTAAACTATTAATGCTCTTCAATAGTTGTTCTGTTTTTTTTTCGTTACTCAAATAGTGATTGAATTATTCGTGCTTTCTTGTATCCAACCTTTAGTAAACCCCCTCTTTTACACATCGGATTTTTATTTAGGAATATAGAATATATGGTGAGATCAGATCACAAGTGTGTCATACCAGCACGTGGGAAATCTGCTTTGTTTACGTAGCTCTTGCCTTACGGACTTTTTAGTTTTGTGCATGAGACTGAGGCTAGCACATATTAATGCGACTCCTAGGCTAATTTATAGCAGACTTACTTCTTCCCACAACCTCAGCCTACCTAGATACTCTAATTTATAAATCTTGTAATTTCAATTTTATTAGCAGATTTCCCTTAAGGGAAATCAGCTAATGAGGTTGCCCACATGCCGGTATTTTCGACATTTTTCGTCAAATGTCCAGCGATCCTACCTAGTAGATGACGAAAATGAGGTCCGTTCAAAACTGTATATATATATATCTATATATATATATATCTATCTATATATTTGTCTGTTACCGCTCTAGCGGTCGCAATTTTTGTTTAATCCTTACCAAACTTCATATTTAAGCGTTTTATGTAAAAAGAAAGATCAAGTTCGTTAACGGCTGAAATCGGACCAGTGGGAGGGGGGGTGTAGATGGGAGGATTTTCGAAAATTCGAAATATCTCCGTTACTATACTTCGGATCGAAACATTTACTGATGCAATCTTATTACAAATTAAATTTACTATAAATATTGTTATATACATTTATTCTCTATCTTGAATATTAACCGAGATATTTGCATTTTTCAGTTTTCACCAAACCGCCACTTCTACTCATGTTACGTAAACAATACTATGATACATAATAAATCACATTATTGGAAGTTTAAATACCAAAAATTGTATTCAAGAGACCTTTATTATACGAGATACATGCAAATATGCACTGGTGACTCTCCCCCCCCCCCCCATCTTAAAGTTTTGGACAACTAAAATTTTATTGATTGAGATAACAATTATTCTGACTCATTATTAATTACAGTACTAGATATAGTAAACAGTTCTCAATAAAATTAATGTGTTATATTCTGATATATTTCAGTAATTGTTTTTCTTTCCGGTGTGAGGCGGGACCCGTTTGTTTACATTTCTAACCTAACGCTTCCTGTCGGCAGGCTATTGAAATTGGATGAAACATTTCTTATTTCCGTTTGTATTTATTCACGGTGTTTTGTTAGCAGTATGTATATTTATCTATTACTAAACTTCAAGGGGGAAATCTGCTTCGTTTACACAGCCCCTGCGTGAAGGACTTTTTCTATTTAGGGTTTATACAACATGCTGTGGTTTTTGCCATATATATATATATATATATATATATATATATATATATATATATATTACACAGAAAGGGTCGAGACAAATATCAAGCAATGAACAGAAGTAGACGAGGAAAAGAGGAGGATTTACGAACCTTGCTGTGGGTACTTCAAGGAAAAATACTCAGTTGAAAAATGGTGCGTGAAAGGTTTGCTTATAGGTGCAATATCCCAAAGAACAGCCGAAGTTTTAAAAGAACTGGGATTATCCACAAACGACCTCCAGAACTTATCACCTGTCGTAATCAAGCATTGGTCAAGAATCATAAACTATCATTTATATAAATAAAAGAACCACATAAAGCTGCTTCTTTTCCACGTGGCCCATCAAAATTTATTAGGAATTTCTTGTTTTAAAAATAATAAAAAAAAAGTCCTTTTTTAATATTACCCAGGAGGCTGTCTCTGATGGGAATCCTCCAGAAGGACAGATTGTTTTATATATATATATATATATATATATATAAATTACCTATACAAAGTTTCAAAATTTAAAGTTATAGAGTGCATTTTGGAAAACCAGTTCAACGCGCCAACTAGAGACTTTTTCACGCAGTATTCGGCCGATTTAGCCCTGTGATAGGTTTTCAAGTGTTGGTTTGGTGTCTCAGAACGTTTCTGCGTTTTGAAATTCTCTCACTCTCTCTAAAGAGTTACAGCAATTAGTCCAATCTTATTAAGTGCAGATAAATATGTGACAGCCAAAATTCTCAGTAATCTGAGAGTATTATCAATCTATGTACACTCGGAAGAAATTGAATAATTTGTATGGTTAAACTGTAAGAGCTTACGTGATTCAAAGTAATTACTTTTCTTTTGTAACTAGATACAACTAAAATACTGCACCCGCAAAACCACATAGATAGCTAGGAGGGGATAAAATGCCAGCAGTAACTAGCATATTTAAACAACTAAAGTAGAAAATGTACGCTGAATGGGTTTAACTATTCAATATCCTATATATAAATACCATATGTTTCTGAATAATACTTCTAATCACCAAATTAAATTGTGTCTATGCCACACAGTCAGATAGTTAGTCAGATTGCACCGTGACTCAGAGATAGCCAATATACAGAATAGTCATTATTGCATATAGTCTCAGTGATTAAACTAGCAGCAAGAATAATATAATATTCCATAGCTGATTAGTATGGATATCTATTATTAACGTTTGCATTATTATTCTATGGTTGTATAGACACCAAAGACTGATTATATAATGTTTGGGGAAAATCCTTTCGTCATGTCACAAAGAGAATGTGAGCAACTCATCATAAAATTCGATCATGGATGATTTTAAAACATTCCGTGACGCAGAGCCTCACTACGTGAACTAAGCAGATTTCCGGTCTGATCGAATAGTAATGTCATCTCAACATATATTCTCTATTTCTAACTCAAAATCCAATGATCCAACCTCCCACTGGTCCGATTTGAGGCGTTAAAGAACTTGATCTAATAGACATAATTTAATAATTGTCATCTATTAGTTAGGATCGAATGAGAACAATTGCTTTTATAAATTTTGAATAGCACGCGTAATAAGTGGTGGCTTTTGATTATCTGAATTCACTTATGGGAAATTTGCTCGGAACAAACAAAACAATTATGTAAATTATTACAGTTTTGTAAATTATTCTTAAGTCGTTGCTAGGGACTCGATTATCCCCCACCGTAAATACCTAACGAATTTGAGATTTCAGGACACAATTTGCCGTGGTGATTCGGATTAGAAAATACATAGTGGCATATTTACTCTTCATAATTTACTTTAGATTAAAGACATTCACAAATAAATCAATGTTATATATAGAACCTACAAAACGTAGAATGCACAGTCTGGCCATTGCCTGTCATTAGAAGTAGATAGGAAAGGGAGTTTCTGGAACACAACCTCAATATCCCTAAAGAAGTGAAACGAACTAGCTAACATTTTATAACATAAATATTATAAATAAAATAAGAAAATGTATTCAATTATTCTAATCATCTCTATCACTTACTTTCATTCTTTTAGATTTACGCACCTTTTAGCAGATTTCCCTTAAGGGAAATCAGCTATTGAGGTTGTACTCATGACGGAATTTTCGACATTTTTCTTCAAATGTCCATCGATCCTACCTAGTAGATGACGAAAATGAGGTCCGTTCAAAACTGTATATATATATCTATCTCTATATATATATATATATATATATATATATATATATATATATATATATCTATCTATCTATCTATCTATCTATCTATATATTTGTCTGTTACCGCTCTAGCGGTCGCAATTTTTGTTTAATCCTTACCAAACTTCATATTTAAGCGTTTTATGTAAAAAGAAAGATCAAGTTCGTTAACGGCTGAAATCGGACCAGTGGGAGGGGGGGTTTAGAGGGGAGGATTTTCGAAAATTCGAAATATCTCCGTTACTATACGTCGGATCGAAAAATTATACAGAACCAATCTTATTACAAATTAAATTTACTATAAATATTGTTATATACATTTATTCTCTATCTTGAATATTAACCGAGATATTTGCATTTTTCAGTTTTCACCAAACCTGCCACTTCTACTCATGTTACGTAAACAATACTCTGCTACATAATAAATCACATTATTGGAAGTTTAAATACCAAAAATTGTATTCAAGAGACCTTTATTATACGAGATACATGCAAATATGTACTGGTGACTCCCCCCCCCCCATCTTAAAGTTTTGGACTACTAAAATTTTATTGATTGAGATAACAATTATTCTGACTCATTATTAATTACAGTACTAGATATAGTAAATAGTTCTCAATAAAATTAATGTGTTATATTCTGATATATTTCAGTAATTGTTTTTCTTTCCGGTGTGAGGTGGGACCCGTTTGTTTACATTTCTAACCTAACGCTTCCTGTCGGCAGGCTATTGAAATTGGATGAACAATTTCTTATTTCATTTTGTATTTATTCACGGTGTTGTGTGAGCAGTATGTATGTTTATCTATTACTAAACTTCACGAGGGAAATCTGCTTAGTTTACGCAGCCCCTGCGTGACTGACTTTCTTTACTACATCTTGGTTTTCTAGAAAGTCAATAATATCCATTATAAAGAAATGATATTTTTTGTGCATATAATGATAGAATATCTTCTTTAGATAATTTGTCATTAAATCTATCTGGGAGAAAAACTTATTTAATGATTGAATATCTTTTTTAAAACTTCCACTTATTAAGGAATACATTTATGAATTAAAATTGATAAGTTTATTTCTTAATAAATGGAAGTTTTAAAAAATATAATACAAGTTGGTAAATGTCAAAATATTCCAATAATTTAACTAACTTCTTTGGATTTAGACCAACCATATCCAATTAATGAAATTAATACTAAATTAGAGAAAATGATAGCAGTTATATTAATAAATAAAGAAGGTAAATTACAAGTTTTTATCCCAGATAGATTTAATGACAAATTATCTAAAAAAGATATTCTATCATTAAATGCACAAAAAATATCATTTCTTTATAATGGATTAAAAGATATACGTAATGGCAAGAAGATTTATATTATTGACTTTCTAGAAAACAAAGATGTAGTAAAGAAAAAGGTACCAACATACTTATAATAATTAAGTTTAAAATGATAGCAAGTGTTCGTTTCCCTTTTTTTAATTACACACACACACACACACTCATTGTGTGTGCGTGTGCGTGTGTGTGTGTGTGTTTACGGTGGTGTGGTTATGGTTACGAAACTTGGTAAGCGATTTTTGTAAATCTAAAGATCATATTCGTTAATAGTTGAAATCGGACTAAAAATAAGGGGGTTTAGGGGTTGGGGAATTCCGAAATTAAAAATATCTCTTCTTATGAGCGAAAAATGTTATAGGACCAATAATGTTAAACTATTGGTCCTCTACAATTGTTGTTAAATACATTTTCTCGTAACTCAAATATAAAGTGTGTTAATTAGTATTTTCTTCTTCTCTGCCTACAATAAGCCCCCACTACTACTTCTCATCGGATTTTGACTTAGAAACAGAGTTCATATGGTGAGATGAAATTACTAGTGTGCAACCTCTCAGTGATAGACATTATGACTTCTATGTATGTTCTATCAGAAGGAAAAATATCTTTCTTCTTCAGAACCCTGAGAGATGACCAGGGGAGTAGCTTAAAACTAGTAGAAATGTGTTTTGGTGAAAATGACCCCAGATGACGTGGATGTTGAGAACGGAGAGTGATTCAAGGGGAGAGATAGAGAGGGCGCATGTGCATCTTATCGTCAGGAAAAAGATAGACTATTATTGGCATATCAACAGAATGGAATGTCAAAAAAACTTGCTTGAGTGATCACCTCTTTCGTGAAAGTGGAACAAGGCATCAGGAAGGGGGCTAACAACTCAAATACGTAGGGCAGGTATCTTTAATCGCGACTGTAGTAGTGTTGTGAAGGCAAAATGCTGTTGACGGGAAATCAGCTGTTGAGGTTGCACTCATGACGCGATTTTCGAGAAATTCCTTCAAATGTCCATCGATCCTAACCAGGAGGTGACGAAAATGAGGAAATACATCTGGATGCAATCCTCTCTTCCCACCTTCTAGCTGCGCCTCTCCCAGTTAAAAAAAAATACTTAAATAATAGAGAAATTAGACTCCTCAAAGTCTCTCACTGCAATAAAGCTAATTAATTTACTTGAAACTAATGTTTAAAAATGTATGTGAAAATTAGTTAGTGTAGTGAAAAGAAACACCGCATCTCTAAGAAAAGTACCACATCATCTTTGTTCTTCCTATATAATATGATTCGTTATTTATGGGTATGAAGGATTAAAACGGAAAAATTACAAAAAATTGAAAATAAAAATAATACTAGTTTTACTCTCCAGAAGGAATTACATATATTTTTGTTAACGAAGTTATTAAAGTTAATGATGACATATTCAAAAATAAGATTTTATAACATAAATCATGGTGGCTCTTACTACCTCCAACTCTTTCGGATTACCATGAAGTTTAGTGAATTCCAATAAGAAGATACCAAATTGAGATAATTCACATGAAAATATGTTTTCAGATATTCGCAATTCAAAGGAAATGGTAATGAAAAATAAAATAAAATACGTTTGAGTTTTAAAAGGTGTCAAACCACTCACAAACACACATAAAAAGACATATATATATATATATATATATATATATATATATATATATATATATATAGAGAGAGAGAGAGAGAGAGAGAGAGAGAGAGAGAGACGGAGAGAGAGAGAGACGTGGACGTTAGCTGCCTGGTGGCCTCAAATTTGGAGGTATTGAAATCCATATTCATATTTAATCATTTGACGAAAAAAAAAAAACCGTTGTTAAGTTTCAGAATGTGCCACAGGAGAGAGAACCATAGAAAAACCAAAAAAATATTCAAAATCTTTGACTTTATGTTTTTCTTATCCAAGAACAAAAAGTTAAGTCCGTTATGCTGGAGATGCGCCAACTAAGCAGATTTCCCACTTCCTGAAAGTTATATTTATAGCTCGGTTGGTTGTAGATTAAATGTGATTTCATGACACTGGGACGCTCCGGACCATCCCACTTTCTGAAATAATAAAATTAGCCATGTGAGTTAAAGCGTTGACCTTAATCTCACATGGCAAACCTAGAGTGGCGATTTCGATGCTCACCCGGGTAAAGAAACTTATTTAGTGACGGAATTCATTAAATAACATCCTATGTCCCACTCTGGCTAGAAAAGGGTGGTAACCTGTAGATACCCGTCCCAATTAGCCTGAGTTGCAAAATGTGTGCGTTATTAAATAATAATAATTTACAAACAGATCATTAGTGTTAAAGCTTACTGTTAATATGACATGAGTAGGACTGGGGGTTTACTGAAAGCCATAAACTAAAAAAATGCATATATCTTTGTTAATATTCCCGAATGAGAAATTAAGTATATAACAATATTGATAGGCAATTAAATTTGCAATAAGATCGGTTGTATACAATTTTCATACGTCAATCCGACGTTTAATAGTGGAGATATTTCGAATTTTCATAACTCCCCGCTCGTCAAATCTGATTTCAGTTGTTAACGAACTTTATCTTTTGTTTTACATGTAACGCTTATATACCGAGTTTGTTAACGGTACGACACAGATTCTAACTCCAATAACAGACAAATATATATATATATATATATATATATATGTGCTGATGATTTCGACCAGGTTATATTTATATATGGTGTTGTTGTTTTTTTGGAGGTTTGGTCAATGTTGGTGAAATAAACTGTAACTAGTAACTCTAGTGGAATATGTATAGTAATTTTTATGTATCTTTAGTTTCGCCCTGAAGAAGAGAAAATAAAATTTTCGAAATATCGGCATAACCTAAGAAGTTTCTTTCACCAACATTGACCAAACCTCCAAAAAAAAAAAGTCCGTCACGCAGGGGCTGCGTAAACTAAGCAGATTTCCCATGGAAAGTTTTACAATAGAGAAATCTGCATACTGGTGACACAATACCACGGTGATTAAATACAAACGGTAATGAGAAATCTTTCAGTTAATTAAAATAAATTGCCAACTGAAGCGGCTTCTGAATTGTAAGAATAATTTATATTTTAATAACTCAAATTTTAGTAGTCCAAGAACTAAAGAAGGGAGGGGGGGGGGGAGATGAACAGAACGTATTTGCATAAATCTCACAAAGTAACGAAGGTAAGGTAAGGTTAGAAACGACAGGTAAGGTTAGAAGAAGCTTCCACCTGAGCCGAGTACTGGCAGAAATGGCCGATCTAATCCGAACTATACCCGACCATAGACTTCATAAAAATGCAAATATCTCGGTTAATATTCAAGATAGAGAATAAATGTATAGAACAATATTTATAGCAAATTTAATTTGCAATAAGATCGTTTTTATACGATTTTTCAATCCGACGAATAGTAACGGAGATATTTCGAATTTTTGAAAGTCCCCTCTTCTAAACCCCCCTTCCCACTGGTCCGATTTCAGCCATTAGCGAACTTGATCTGTCTTTTTACATAAAACGTCTAAATATCGAGATTGGTTACGATCAAACAAAAATTGCGACCGCTAGAGCGGTAACAGACAAATATATATATATATATATATATATATATATATATATATATATATATATATATATATATATACAGTTTTGAACGGACTTCATTTTCGTTATCTACTAGGTAGGATCGATGGACATTTGAAGAAAAACTCCGTCATGAGTACAACCTCAATAGCAGATTTCCCTTAAGGGAAATCTGCTAACAACAACACCTTATAATTTTGAAGGGACCTCATTTTCCTCATCTCCTAGTTAGGATCGATGGACATTTAAGGACATTTTCCAAAAATGGCTTTAAGTACAACGTCAATACCTGATTTTTCTCAAAGGAAATCTGCTAAAAGTTAAAAAAAAAATGCGTATATACGGAATTTAATTGTTTGGAAATTAAATTTAAAAGAATTGTTGTTGCACTTGGTTCTTACATTTTGTTCGATAAGATTCAAAGGTGTTTGGTGCAGAGGTCATAAGGGATGAATCCTTCACTGTTGACTCTCATTCGCTCATCAACTCTCGCCATTTACCTACCAAACCTTTAATTATTTATATTGAATAATGCCTATACTCTCCAAAATATTATGGAAATTCGCTTATTACACAGTTCCCGTGTGGTGGGCTAAGTATGCAATAGATATCTGTCACTGCAACATGATACGCCATGATACCTCAACTTTTAACATTAAAGCAAACTGGAGTCACGGAATTTAACTCATGAGTATGAAATAAGATTGAAAATATTCATGTACGAAAGACCACAGACTTCACAAAAAGTTATTAGGGATTTTATCACTTGTATTAAATATTTATGCCTCAGGTTGGCCGTGTGAGTTAAGGTCTTAATCTCCCGGCCTGGGCAGTAGAAATTTATTTAGTGACGGACTCATAAAATAAACTCCTTAGGCCCACCTTGGCTAGAAAAGGGTGGTAACCTGGAGATAATCCGTCCCGATTAGCCATAGTAGCATAAAGTAAATAATAATAAACAAACAAATATTTATGTTGAAGTTTATCTTTATATGTTTTATCACGAATGTTAAAGTAAAAAAGTCCGTCACGCAGGGGCTGCGTAAACTAAGAAGATTTCCCACGTGAAGTATTACTCCGCCCCGATTTCATAAAATGCAAATATCTCGGTTAATATTCAAGATAGAATATAAATGTATATAACAATATTTATAGCAAATGTAATTTGCAATAATATTGATTCTGTACAATTTTTCGATCCAAAGTATAAGGAAGCTATTTCGAATTTTCAAAATTCCTCCCCTCTAAACTCCCCCTCCCACTTGTCTGATTTCAGCCATTAACGAACTTGATCTTTCTTTTTGCATAGATCGACTAAATATCGAGTTTGGTAGCGATCAAACCAAAATTGCGACTGCTAGAGCGGTGACACAAATATATATGTATGTACAGTTTTGAACGGACCTCATTTTCGTCATCTCCTAGGTAGGATCGATGGACATTTGAAGAAAAATTTCGAAAATTCCGTCAAGAGTACAACCTCAATAGCTGATTTCCCTTAAGGGAAATCTGCTAAGAAATAACACCTCGTTCATGTAGTCCCTTCCCGAAAAAGCGTTTTATATTGTGGATATCGCTTTTAGCATTTACCTCAATTGCAGTATTCAGATCCTGTACACATTCAGCGGTCATCACTAAGAATATTCATGTTGAAGATGCATTATAATCCTCCGATGGGATTGTGGGAGAAAACACAGTGACTAATTCCTAGGGGTTTATAAACATATTGTATGAACAATATCAGGTTCCCAGTATTTCTACTATTAATAGACGAATACATAGATTCACAGAAGGGAAGCATAAATTGTTTTTCTACAACGAAACGCCTGCGGTTCGCAGAAATGATCAATCAGGCCAAAAGGGCACAGCAGAAAATTTTAATCAGCTCTCATGCTAATTCGAAAACATGGGGTTCGAGGAAAACAGCCGAAGAAAAAATAAAACGAATAAGATTCACTAGAATTATTTCAATTAAGGCTGAAGGTCACATACAGAGATTGAGGGTCATTACTGAGTGCCCCCGTCTTGATGCATCCAAACAGTCCTTTAAAATACATGCCTCTTAGCAAGAACAACCTGACAGTTGTATTAATAAGACAAACACATATTGTTCACATATTCACACCTCCGATATGTAAATAGCAGTATATTTACTTAAAACAGATTCGTTTTAAAAAAATGAATAAATAAATAAAATTTTTAAAATTAGTATTTCCTTGAAATCCTTTGATTTAAATAATTGTTCTTCAGAATCAGTATATAAGCGTGTTTTATATTTTATGTCTATGAAATAAAAAAAAAAAAGGTAATTACGGGAGTAATGTCAAATTATATTCAAACATTTTTCCTAAATTCGTTCAAATGTTGATGAAGTCAACACACTGGTTCTACATTTTAGGAGATATCTAGTCATTTTAATTCTACTTTGCCATTTGTCATGAACTCACTTTAATGTCTCCTTAGTAAAGGTCAAGGGAATTCGATTGAGTGTCATTTCAGTAAAATAATCTAAAGAAAACGCTCGTACAGTTTAATAACATTTACTAATTAGTATTTTGTTGATTGTATATTAAAAGTATTCAAAGTACAAGGATACTTAGAGAACCATATGTCAGAAAAATGAGTATAGATCTTCAAATGTGTTGGCACATTGATGAAGGAAATATTAAGGATAAAGCAAAATATAAAGGTAATTAAATAATATTTTAAGAGAAAAGAATATTGCTTATTTCAGTATTTTTGTGTAGTGCATATAGAAATGTAAAGCAGAATAGAACAGCACACTAACAGCCAGACAAGTATAGTATGAGCATTTAAGCAAAGTCTTAATAGAAGAAGGACCTTGAAGGAGAAGTGACAGACGAGAAGAGGCCAGACGGTTGTCAAAGGAGTCTGTCAAAAGTCAGCCGGCACATGATAAGAGTACACCGCCCCCTGCAAATCAAAAGGAGAGGGGGGTCTTTGGCAGCTCCATTTACAAAAGGAATTTCCAATTTTGTTTTATTTTTTTTATTTTATTTTTATTAATCCAACAGCAGCTGTTACTTACTGTTGTCAGCTGTAGGTGTCGTATGGAGGCTGCTGTGTGCTAGCAGTGGGGCTGCCTCCCTCTCAGATGGCTAGATGAACGGACGGGCGAGTCGGCGGGATAAACACGGGGCGGAACCGACCGGTGTCACTTCAACCCCTGGCCTCACTGGACGCCATTGTTGTTTATTGATTTTGTCCGGGGGAGCCAGCGCTCCTAGCGGGACGCCGTCCCACTACCAGCCCCGCTTCCCCCTCACCCTTGTAGGTGCCGCCACATATCGGCTCCCCATATACACACCTATTTATCTACCATTATTCTTTAGCAAATCTCCCTTACATATCCCTAGCATATATTTAACAAGAGCCTTATTTTTTGGTTTGTTTTTTTTTCTCCTCATAGTAACCCTATGAGGAGTTATGTATTTGAATACATATTCCATTGCCACTTGCCATATTACAAGTATGATTATGTTTAAATAAATTTTTAAAATATATACTATTTAATAGATCAAATAAAAAAATAAATGAAACAAAAATAAATAAAGTAAAATCAAATTATAATATAAGCAAGATAATTAAAAATATAATTAATAAATTATAGAGTTAAATTCAACTGATGTTACGGGGTTTCTGTTCTTTAATTTGCGAGTCCATGTAAGGCAAATATATTGAATTATTATTCTTTTTCCTCATAATCAACTTTACAGTCTAATGTATTTTTGCTACATCCAGATCAGATTACATGTATGATTATGTTTAAATACATTCTTACAATATATACTCTTTAATGGGTTATAACCGTTTAATCAAATATAATAAACAAATAAATAAAAATAATAATAATAAAATAATAATAACAATAGCAGGCACCAAGAATTTAAATCTGCCAACAGTAATTATAAAAGCACAGTCAGGGGTACTTCTTGATACTGCAAGAATTGTGCGAACATTTTTAAATTCCTATTTACATATGTCACAATTACAAACTCCATATCGGTTGGATTTTCCCCAGACATGGATTTTATTCCAGTTTTACTGAGTATAAACCTCCCCCATAATAATAAAAATTATAATACTAAGGGCTACTTCTTGATACTGCAAGAATTGTGCGAAAAGTTTTATATTCCCCTTAATATATGTTACAATTACAAACTTCATATTGGTTGGATTTTACTCCAGTTTTTCTGAGTATAAACCTCTCCGTAATAAAAATATTTTTTTTATCCTCAAGGACATTAATGTTTCAGAGTAGATCATGCATCAAAGCTTATGAGTCCATTCAACACATTACAGCTGGATATGAAATACTTTCTTGGTCCCTATACCTACAAAGGCACAATAATGTGGCAAACATTTACCATCAAGCTCTCGCAGAGAAATTCATCATGGCAGACAGGAAGGTCGCTTATTATTGCTAGAATCCATAAAAATTATTGGAAAAGAATGTAAAGATGTATTGGGACGAAGCGATGATAACTGACCATACTGCGCATGTTGATATTATTAACATTGCAGAACTCAATGATGAGAATACTCGAAAATCCTATGCCGAAAAATTTAAAAAATATCAAGAATTAGCTATTGAGCTTAAAGACATATACAGGCTGAAGTCTGCTGTTATATAACTATTACAGTAAATACAAATGGACTCGAACCAAAAACCACAATAGCAGCCACCAAGAATTTGAATCTGCTAACAGAAATTATAAAAGAAACACAGCAAGAGGTACATCTTGATACTGCCCGAATTGTGGATCAAATTTTAAATTCCCCTTAACGTATGTCACAATTAAAAACTCCATATCGGTTGGATTTTGCACCGATGTGGATTTTACTTCAGTTTTTCTGACTATAAACCTCTCCAAATAATAATAATGATGAATAATAATAAGAAAAATGTAATAATAAAACGATAAAAAAAAATTGAAATAATTTAGATAAGTACTAATAAAATTAATAAATGAAAATTGTAAAAACTAACAAATTAAATAAAGTTAAACCCAACCAATGTTATGGTTTTTCTATTCTTTAATTTGTGAGCCTATATAAGGTAAATATATTGAATTATAATTCTCTTTCCTCACAATTTTTGCTACATCCATATCTATACTTTTGATAAACTTTATACTTTTATGTGTTCTTTATTATATTTATTAAGTAATATATGAGGTGGCTCTGGCCAAATACCTCCTTTTAAAATTATGTTCAAAATGAAATGTGATTTATTTTAGTCATAGAGTATATGTAAAACGTTTGTGTTGTCCGTGTGTCGCAAGTACATTTGTCATTGTCTTGAATTTTAAATTTTGTTAAATAATGTCCTGACTGTCCATATTCCATTAGAAATTGTGTGTATTTGTGATGGTGACTCTTAATTTTGCTATAGTTGTGAGTTATATTTTGTATGTATTGATGTAAGCTGTAAGATTTATTAAGTAAAGCCTTTGCTACACCATTGCATTCGCCAACACACACTAAGGCAGAATCAAGGCATTCACCTTAAAAGTTAAAGGACTTAAAATAAAATTAGTATCAGAGACAGATTTTACTATTATTTTTTAACAATTATAAGCTTCATTGTGATTATTTAATCTCCTGTCCTTTATTGAAAGAATTATCCCGAATGAGGAGATTGCATTAACTTGTATTAATATCTAAAGGTGCTGGAAGATATCACAGACTCCTTTGTTTTGATTTTAATTTATAACTCCAATGTTGTTTTATGAACTTTATATAATGGAAACTCTACTACTGTTACTATTACTTTTTATTTATTATCCATATTATGTAATATCATTACAAATTTATACTGTAATTATATTTTAAATGTTTATATAGAGGAATAATGTACTGTATCATGCGTTACCTGTGCTAATGGTATATACCAAATACGTAACATTATGTATTCCTAAAATAATTATAGTGCAATTTGCAGGAAAATTTGTTATTTATTAACACTCAATATTTCCTACTAAGGCTAATCTTGACGACTTATTTACAGATTACCATCATTTTCTAGCGAGGGTGGGTATGAGTTCGTCAGTAAATAAATTCCTAATACCCAAGTGGCAATCAAACTCGCCACTCTAGGATTACCATGTGAGATTAAAGGCAAGACTTTAACTCACATGGCTAACCTGACTTACATGAGTCCCTGCTAGAAAATTAATTTATTTACTTATAGAGAAAAAATTATAATTTGCATAGTGCTGGATTTGCATGTTAAGGTAATCACATTAAAAACAAAATAATTTTTTAATGTACTTGTTTAATTTGATGCTTGACCTTAACATGTATCTTTTTTTTGTTTTTTAGCATCTGATGATTGCACATTAGTACTGAAAGGCCTTGTACTTAAATAAAGAACTTGGTGGGACGACTTCCACTTCATAAGACCTGTTCGCAGAGAAAGAATTATTTGATTGCAACTAGAAAATATATCAAATTTTATGGCGAGCACCTTCAGAATTTTCTCCAGAATTTGAGTATATATTTCTTTCCCAATCTGTAAGGAAACCCACAACATTTATAGCCCATGTTTTAAGGGAATTGTTATTCTTAGATTATTCATTGTCACTTATGATTGAAATTCAATAAAAAATTTAAATTTTCAAAGTTATAGAATAACTAACTAATAATTAATTATTTAATACTGTAAAGTGTGTTTTCATTGTTACACCAAATAGCAACAAAGAGATATATATCTTCTTTTGTTAGAAACTATCCAGAAAGTTTGTTTTTTTTAATTTACTTGGTATATTGTTATATGCTTTGCAAACAAATAATTTTTTCTAAGGAAAAAATAGTAAAAAATGTTCAGAAAAAATGTCAAGAAGTAAAAGTTCAATGAGAACAATATTTGTCATTTAGGCTTCAAATAAAATGCTTCATATTATAACAGCACATTGTTAATATGACATGAGTAGGAGTGGGGTATACTGATGACCGAAAACTAAAAAATGTAAATATTTAGGTTAATAATCAAGATAGTGAAAAACATGCAGATAACCATTTATTGAACATTAGATTTGCAATAAAATTTTCTTTATACAATTTTTTTATCCGACTCATAATAAAGATATATTAAGAGTTTTTGAAAATCCCCTTCTAAACCCCCCCCCCCCATATATCTATTATGTATATATATATATATATATATATATCTATATATATATATGAATGTATATAAACATTTTGAATGGACCTCATTTTCGTCATCTCCTGGGTAGGAAGGATGGAGATTTGAGGAAATTTTTCAAAAATCGTGTCATGAGTACAACCTCAATAACTGATTTATCCTAAGGGAAATCTTTTAAAAGTACTTATAGTATTTTTTAACTTTGGCAATTTAGTATTATTAAATGGTTAGAAAATGTATCAGAGTTGACATCAGTGAAAGTAGTGAACAAATTCTTTATTATTTCCTTTATTATAGGTATTCTCTAAAATAATTCTGAACATGAAATCAATAGATTGACAGGTATATTGCATACAAAATTATAGGATTTCCCAATATGTATTTTATTTTACAAAAATAGGTATTTAGAATGCAAGTATTTGCTTTGATTCCTTTGGTCTACTGAAATTCTGAAGGTGGCAATTCCCAGCAGGTTGATTGATTCCATTCTTTCCTCCCTTTTCCCTTTAATAGTGAAATTAAAGAGTGGTTAGTAGAGTTTAAAATGCAACCAACAATATTTTGCTCAGCATCATATGTCTGCAGGAAGCCACTTAAAAGATGAAATAGAACAATTTACAAATATACCCTCTCAGTCATTTTCTAAAGGAGTAACAGTGATTTGTGATCAACATCTCATAATTCAGATTGAAACGTATATTAATGATATATCCATTTTGGAATGTTGGTGAGTGAAAGGAATGAATTATTAGCAGATAGATACACAACTAATTTTGTTAAACATTTAATTTTCACAATATTGTTCAATAATTTTTTTAACAGATTTCCCTTGAGGGAGATCAGCTATTGAGGTTGTACTTACGACACGATTTTCGAAAAATTTCTTGAAGTATCCAAAGATCCTTCCTAGGAGATATCGAAAATGAGGTCTGTTCAATATATATTTATATATATATATATATATATTTTATTTTTTCTGTTATCACTCTAGCAGTCGTAACTTTGGTTTAATCATTACCAAACTTGATATTTAATCGCTTTATGTAAAAAGAAAGGTCAAATTCGTTAATGGCTAAAATCCAACCAGTGGGAGGGGGGGGGGCTAAAGGGGAAGAATTTTGAAAATTCTCTGTTATTATGTGTTGGATCGAAAAAGTGTTAGAACTAATCATATTGTAAATAAAATTCTAATTTTTACTTTTTTAAGTAACTGAGTCACTAAAAATTTTAAGAATTTTTGTTCACATATACAGAATAGATGATAAGATGAGATGAGCAGTGTGTTATTCCAGCACATGTGATTTTTCCTTAGTTTACACAGCCTTACATGATGGATATTTAACACATTTTCTCCATTAACAATTATGGGTGGGGAAAAACTATTAATTAAAGAAGAATAAAAAGAGTAGTTAAAGGGCTGTCTTCCTGTTTTAATTTCTTTATTTTGCATCCAATTTTTGTGACTCAATGGTATACTATCTCCATTCAGTCAGGTAGGCAAGGAAACCTTCCTCACAAGTTAGAATATTGTCTAAATTTTGCAATACAAAGCTTCAAAATGCATTGTTTTTTTTTTGTTTTCTTATTCTCCTTTAATATGATTGGATGAAGGAAAATAATCACTACAACATTTAAATTTTGTATACATTCCCCAGTCTTGAACCTGGTTCCTCAGGGACAGTCCACACCTCTTAGAATGGTGTCTACGGCTACAAGGAACAGTGTAAAGGAGAGGCCATAATCCTTGCCAACACCAAACTTTGTATCCCCACACTCTCTTAGGCCCAACAGTTTAGCCCTTCGAGAATAGTTGTTATTCTTGCCTTTTATTATGTTTAACATCTTGGTATACCCTATATCTTCCAATGGTTTCCCACAAAATAATTTTCAACAGTCAATATCTTTAGTCAATGAAGGTCAATTAGGGGGGTGTCTTCTATTCTTAGCATCTTCAATTATGATTTTAACATGCTGATGAGATAAGTACAGATCCTATCCATTAAAAAAAACCTCACTGTTCCTTCCTTAGTCAAGCTTCAATAGGTTTTTTGCTGATATTGCCTAAAATTTGTAAAAGAAGTATATCTGAACACTGAAAGCAAAGTGATACCACACCAAATGATGAAATTTGAAATTTCTCCCTTATTTGTTACATTTATAATGTACCTTCTCAATCAGGATCCTGACATTTTTACTTCCAGCCATATTTTCTTAATATTAGGGTATAGAACCTTAATTATGTTGTATACTTAGTTAAGCTTCAAGACTGCGGTAAAGATGTTCTTGCAAGATGTTATTCTGCTTTCACATAGCATAGAAACATTTAGGTCCTACAACCATTCTAGGCAGGTCCTGCATCGGCTATGTTCTTAACTATCACCATTCTTCTATGACCTCGAGAGATATGGCAGGGAGATTAAGGGCAGATTAATTTCATAGAGGTCCACTCTCAAACCTCCAACTTTATATTCATTCATGGATTCCAAATAGTTGCCTTCTACAACAGTCATAAAATATATGTAGCAACCAAAGGAGATATTGGAGATTATTACTTGACTTATTTATTAATCATGTTGTTAATAATCAAGTTATATGAGTTCTGTAAAGAAAATAAGTCCACCTATGCAATCATGCACCCAACTAATATTGCTTCAAGAGATGTTTTTATCGCCATATTTTGTCCTCAATCATAAAAACATAAAGTTGAGTGTGATCCTGAAATTTGAATATGGAACCTCTTGAATAGTAACCCAGTACTTTACCGCTAGACCACTGCTACCCACCAATAAAAAGTCACTCACACTAATAAATGAGATTATTTATATTAGGCCCAACATGTTTCTAACCACTAGGAATGGCTCTTCAAGAGTTATACACCAGTCACTTAAAACATTAAGTATAAGTTCACATGGTACATAACCTTCCATCAATAGGATTAACAAGACAGACAGGAATCAAAGTGTGGAGTGAATTAAATAAGCTGTTGTCATATGTTTAAATTTATATCAAGCAAAATCATCAAATTCACTTTAAATTTAAATGGTGTTTAATATCAATAATTTTAGCTACTAAAAGAAGGCTCCCAATGTACACCATGTGAATTAATATAATGCTCCATTGTAGCTCGTGTTTGCTCCTAAAGAGTTGCCTAAGTGCAGAAATTATATATTATTATTTATTAACGTCCACTTTTTGCAACTCAGGCTAATTAGGACGGGTTGTCTACAGGTTACCACCTTTTCTAGCCAGGGTGGAATTTTAGAATGTTATTTAATGAATTTCGTCACTAAATAATTTCCTTTGCCCAGGCGAGAATCGAACTTGCCACTCTAAGTTTTCCATGTGAGATAAAGCTCAACGCTTTAACTTGCATGGCCAACCTGAGCAGAGAATATATAGAGCTCTTTAGAAAGAAATACATTTATTAATAGATGAATGCTATTATATCAATATAATAGGCCTTCTTTTCATAATGGGTATTGGTGATAGAGGTCAATATCAAACATGGAATAAGCTTATAGAAATGAAGAATAAAGTCAATGATTTTTTTTTTTTTTTTTTAATTTATCCCATAAGGCTTTCAGCACTTCTGTCCAATTTCGTCTTAAAAGAATAAAACTTGCTTTAAAATACAGAACATAGGGCAGTATTGATAAATTAGTGTTAAAATATTTTCCCCAATAGCTATATAAACTATTAAAATTAGCCACATATTTTTTAAAAATAATTATCAGAAAGTTGAATAAAAAATATACTTACTTTTGGCTTGAAGTGTTCCCTGAAAATCCTTCTTTCAAAATAATAGCTGGGTTGTAGGAAGTAGTTATCATGATGAAATAACCAGTAATCCTTAATCAAACAAATGGTTGCCAAATAAAGTTATTTGGCAAGTCTCCGAGTACTTTTAGAGCAAGCATTTCATCCTCAGTGATCACTAAAGTTTGATGGTCTTGGCTAAGGTTGGACTCAGGCTTTTCAGTTCTATGAGTTGGTTCAAAACTCAAAATTATACTAGATCAGTAGACTCACTTCTGGAGTGAATATTTGTCAGCATTAACAAATACGCAGAAGCAAGAAAGCAATTGTGACTAGCACGTGTTTCAATAAGTGAGAACTACTGTTGAGAGTGAAAAAAAGGAATGCTTGTTTGTAATGCAATCATAGTAATGGTGGGTCGAGTTGAATTCAATATATATGCTCTGTGCACCTGGGTCATTGCTGCAGAGCTTTTAGTAGAGTTTTGTTAATCAGAAGTCCTTTAAACTGATTAGTAATAAAGGAATAACAGAGATATTTTCCTAGTTTTTTCATAATACCCCAAGTAATAAATATAAAATATTGAAATGTTGTCACGATGCCGTAACAAATAGCAAAAGGTGGAAAGTAAAGTCATGGTGTATTGCCAAGATGCACTGAAAATATATACTGAGTTTAATAAATATGATTGCTCTTGAAAGATATACAGAGCCACAAATGAAAAACAAACAAATTTCTTTCAGTCTCAGTTGGAAGACTTATGCTCTTCAATAAAAGATATTAAATAATAGTGAAATATATAATTAAATTTATAAAAAAAAAAACAGAGGATATTGCGCCTTTAAAATTTTAAATAAAGGCATTCTCCATATTTTCATGTTCAACATAATATTTTATTCCCTAATTGATTTATACCAAATATGCACAGAAAAAAAAAAGTGCTTTAATAAGTTATATACATTGTTCTATACAGCATTTAAATACACACGTGGCTTAAACTGTAGCTCATTTAAATGGAGCATAAAAGGCTGAACCAAATTGAATGGAGCTTAGTAATTGTATTATCAATTTCCAAACCTAGAATGTATGCTTTCTCAAACTAGACAATAGAATGAAATATTACATTATTTTATTTTAAAGTAATTGGTAAATATACAAATAGCAATCTTGATTATTCAGTATTTAAAAATATCTTTTATAAATTTATGTTTCGTATGGTTTTGAAAACCAAATACCAATATATATAATGGAATAAAAAACCCCCAGAGGATGAATGTTTTTTATTTCAAATGGCCATGTATTGTGTATGTCATTATATTTCTAACTGATCAAGCAACATTTATAAATTAACATATTTATAAGTATATTTTTAGATTTCTAGGTATCTTAAATGAAAAGGCGATTCCTCATAAAACATTCATAAGTGGAAACTTTTTAAGGTAACCTCATCATCAGCACTAAAAATAAAATGACAACTTATCTCTAAAGTGCAAATATGTATAAAAATTTCATGTTAATATGCTAAAATCCTACACTGGGTTCAGTAAAAACATTTAAAGGAGACAGAATAAATAAATTATGAAATAAACAGCAATTGCACCTTATCCATACTGAGACCAATAAGTCTAAAGTATTTCATGCAAAAAAAAAAAAACAAAAGAAAAAAAAAGAGGATGTTAAAGCCATTGGAGAATAAAAAAACATATGATAATCAGCCATAAACTATGTGGTAATTTGTCAACAACAGCTAATCTTTGAAGAATTAGTTTCTTCGTTCTCCTGTTGAGTTTTATTGCTATAGTGACTTAGGAGAATAATTTTAAAATTCTGCATTGTAAATGCTCAGGAGGCCGAAATGTTAGCCTGTTAAAAATAATAGAGATGGTTCAGTTAGACCTTAGAATCCTTTTATTTGTCTTAAAAACTAACAATTATTTAAAAAAAAAAATATATATATAAACTGAGGGCTCACTCTCTCATATTCAAGTATAGAATAAAATGGATTAATATAATAATATAATAATTTTTAAAAATATTTAAGAAGAAGAAATCTAAGAAAGGGAGCTTTACACTCTAGCAGCCCTTAGACTGGCAGCCTTATCAACGAATTTACAAAATGTCAATGTCACCAAATTTCTGAACATTTACATTTTGATTGCGGAACTGTTTTTAAACTCTTTTTAAAAATTTGTTGACTTTAGATAATTTAATTATGCGATAATTTTTCCACTACCCTCCTTTCAGTGAAGGTACAGTTTGTTATACTTAGTTACTAAAGGTGCCCAGATTCAGAAGCAGCCCTGGAGTCCTCTGAACCTCTTGGCAGCTTTCTAATACCAGCTTATCCCTCACAAATAACTACTATACCATGTCAAATTCGTTCATTTCCTGTGAAATTGAGATTTATATAAATGCAAAGTGCAAGGATGTAAAAGGAGCAAAAAGCCACTTAAAAAAAAGGTGTTTATTCGTAAATTGTATTAATACTTTTTCATTTACAGCCAGAATTTCATTTTATTTGTGATACTTGTGGGCTCACTTGCTTAGTTCATTCACTCTTCTATTCCATTCTTGGTATGGTAGGTGTATGTGTTCACTTTGAGGTAAGATGCCCACTAGGTAAGGTTTTAAAACGGAACTAGGAACATTTTCATGACCACCTTCCAGGAAAACAAGTGATGCATCTCTTCCTATGTTTTCTAAAAGAACTTCTATACCACCAGGATGCTGTAAATTTATGAAACATATGAACAGTGTAAACATGTTAGTGCTAAAATCTTTACATGGTAGAAAGAAATGCTCAATGTAACTGTGCTTTAGACTATAGTGACTGTCTATCTTTACATACATATATGTGTATATATATATATATATATATATATATATATATATATATATATATATATATAGAGAGAGAGAGAGAGAGAGAGAGAGAGAGAGAGGGAAAGAGACTGACTGACTGAGAGACTCAAATGTTATCATGACCACTTTATTTTGCATATTTGTTTCTTGGAGAGACTTATTTCTGCCATAATTCTGGCTTTTTGATTGCATGCAACTATTATATTTCTCCTGCTCTCTAACAGAAATGTATCAGAAGCTAGAACTCTAGTTTTGAACTTACAAATTGTACTTTGAGTTCCCAGCGATTAAAAGCCTTTTGGATTTTAATAATGGGAGGTTCAGATTTCATTATCATATGTTTTTGCATGTATTGCCTAATGGCTAGTTGATCTGTGCCCCTGACTTCTTTCAAACTTCTCCATTAACTTCTGCGACGATACAACACTCATGTTCTTGTTGATTTATGCTACCAAGGGTCTAGAGTGAGGACCATCTGACTAATAATAAAGTTCATTTATTAAGTGATTGTACATTTTACTCTGTTTATAAGGCCATATTCTTCTAGTTCTGGTTTTGTTCATTAACAAACTTGATCTTCAATTATACATGAAATATTTAAATATTGTGTTTATTAACAATTAATCATTATTTTAGAAGATGAAGGAATATTTTCAGAGCTGGGTAATCATTTTTATGAAAAGCAGTATCATTTATGAAAGTTATTTTTATGGTTCAAATTTACTGCTTTCTAAAAAGTAAAATTCTAAACATCACTGTATAGTCTCTCAATAGTTGGTATGGCCTCCCAAGTATTTTTTGATACCGAGTTGGTTATGGTGATATTTGTTTTGGGCGTGTTTATACATTAAATAATATATAATGACTGTTAAAATGTAGAAATTTAAATTACCTTGTCCATTAATTTTGTAATGTCAAATACATAGTTGAAAAGCACTACCCAGGCATCATCTATTGTATCGTGGAGGTACACTTCTTTTAAGCTATATTCAGGGAGAATACTGTTGTCCATTTTTGTTCCAAATACTTTATGTCTCTGAAAACATTTATTACAATAATTTAAAACTTCTAAAATAATAATATAATAATAAATAGGCATTTAAAAAAAAATGAAATTCATTTTTATTGCTGTGATAACTGTTATCTCATTGAAATTACAATGGTTCATCACAGAAATATTCAATCCCATAGAACATACCTTGAGAGATATTTTGAATTTTCGGATTCACCCCCTGCCCCTTTAAACCCCCCTTATTCCAGGTCAGATTTTAGACATAATTACTATGATCATTAGTGTTAAATGGAACGATTTTATATATATCTTGTATATAGATATAGTATATATTGTAGAGAAAATATGTATATGACAACATTTATAAGTAATTAAATGTACAATATGATTGATTGTATACAATTTTTTGATAAAAAATAACAAGATTTCGAATTTCCTCCTCTAAACCACTCCTCCCCATCCCGATTTCAGCCATTATTGAACTTGATCTTTAGTTTTACGTGAAACGCTTATACATCTAGTATGGCAACTAATGGCAAAATTTCAACCGCTAGGGCAGTAACAGGCAAGTATATATTTAATTTTGAACGGACCTCATTTTCGTCATCTAGAAAGGATCGATGGACATTTGAGGAACTTTTTCAAAAATCGTGTACTGAGTTCGATCTCAATAACTTATTTGCCTTAAGGGTATTCTGCATTTTATGTATCTCGCATAGTAAGGGTTTGAAGGATATCATATTTCATATTTGAGATAGTGATAACATTTTTATGATATATTAGGTAATTGTTAACATATAATTGTTGACCAGTTAACTTGATTAATGAGACCAGTTAACTAAAGACTGACACCAAAAATTACAAATATCACTTTTAATATTTAAAAAGTGAATAAAACATAATTTATAGGAATCAAATGTGCAACAACTGAATGTGCATAAAATGTGTATACAATGTTTAGAATTTATGTATTGTAAAGGGATATTTTGAGTTTTCACCACAACCCCTCCCCACCTCTTCCGATTTCTCAACCGTTTAATAACTTCATATATAGTTTTACATAGAATGTTTATTTGATATGATAAATAATTTAAGTGGACACTAATAAATAATAATATGCCAATATATATTTGAACGAATCTCATTTTCTTCAACTCCTAGGGTCATTTCAGGAAATTTTACCTAATTCACGTCACGGGACTGAAGTCAGTCCCATTTTCATTGATTTTAGAAGATTTCCCTTAGAGAAAAAGCCCTCAAATGTCCATTGATCCTATCGAGGAGATGACCAAATTTGGGGTCCGTTACAAATTATATATATGTCTGTTAACGCTCTAGCGGTCGTAATTTTTGTTTGATCGTTACAAAACTCCATATTGAATCCATTTATGTAAAATAGATGGTCAAGTTCGTTAATGGCATAAATTACGACAGTGGGAGGAGGAATTTCGAAAATTTGAAATATATCCATTACTATAAATCGGATTGAAAAATTACATAATCAATATCATTGAAAATTAAAATACCTATAAATGTTGTTATATACATATTTTTTCTATCATGAATATTAAAACAGATATTTTGATTTTTAGGTTTTCTTCCTTAACTAAACCTCCACTCCATATTAACAATAAGCTGTTGTATCATGAACCTCTTTCTGTTAATCTTATACCAAATATTTTTTTAAGAGACCTTTATTATGTTAGATACATACAAATTTGTTGTTGGATGGTGACATCAATTATTCAAAATATCTCCCCAATTATGAGTCGAATCGAAAAAGATTATAGAACCAATGTTGTTCAACTATTGATGTTCTACAATTATTCGTCTATGAATTTTTTTGTAGCTTTCGAGCTATTAGCAATTCGAGTTTTTTGTTTTCAGACATAGTAGGCATTAAGATGAGATCACTTTGGTACCTAATAAGCCCGTGGGAAATCTGCTTAGTGACGCAGCCCTTGCGTGACGGACTTTTTATTTTCAGCCTTCAGTAAACCCCCACACCGACTAATGTCGTATTAACAATAAGCTGTTATATTATTAACCATCTTATTCCAAGCTTAAATACCAAATACTATTTTCATTAAACGTTTACTGCATGAGAGACATGCAAATACGTAGTAGGGGTAGAATGTTTGTTTGGGCAATCAACATCATGGTTACTATGCCCTTTAGGAAATGTAAAATTCAGTGTTGTGGAACATAAATTAATAAATAAATCCTATTATACAATACTTAAGTTTTATTGTATGGAGATAGCTTCCTTACTGACTAAATGACTCAATCAACTGCACTCTTGTAAAGCCAATTTTAGCAGATTTCCCTTAAGGGAAATCAACTATTGAGGTCGTACTCATGAAGCGAGTTTCGAAAAATTTCTTCAAATGTCCATCGATCCTACCCAGGAGATGACGAAAATGAGGTCCGTTCAAAATTTTATATATATATATTTATATATATATATATATTGATATATATTTGTCTGTAAACGCTCTAGCGGTCGCACTTTTTGTTTGATCGTTACCAAACTCGGAATTTAATCGTTTTATGTAAAAAGGAAGATCAAGTTCGTTAATGGCTGAATTCGGACCAGTGGGAGGGGGGGGGGATTTAGAGGGAGGATTTTTGAAAATTCAAAATATCTCCCTTATTATGCATCAAATCGAAAAATTGTATAGAATTAATCTTATTGCAAATTAAATTTACTATAAATATTGGTCTTTACATTTATTCTGTATCTTGAATATTAACCGAGATATTTGCATTTGTATTCTGCGAGTGGTCGGCAAAAGTCGTGTAAGTTCGGGACATTCCGCCGAGAGCTCTGGCGGCCGTTTCCGTAAACTGTTCGTCCCTCGTGAATTGGTTTAGAGATCCATTACTACTACAGTTGTTATTGGGCAGATTTCTCTACAGTAAAACTTCACGTGGGAAATCTGCTTAGTTTACGCAGCCCCTGCGTGACGGACTTTTATGTTTCTTGGATATGCCAAATTCTTCGAACATTGATTGCACAGATTGACATTCCTTTACAAGATGGAGTATTGTGAGTGGAACATGGCGTGATTCGTATTGTTGTTGGGGATCTTTAGTTATTAAGTGTGCGTTAGATTTGTGTGGCCTATATTCGTCTCGGTAGTCAATGTCTGTTCTTTTCGGATGCCTCTGAAGGCACTGTGTCATGTCCCTGGAGAATTTTTTATACTTCGTGATTTGATTGTTGAGGGGTACTTCCTTCAGCATTGAATCCCAGCTTTAATGGACTTTGCTATTTAGCCAGGTCTCATATCATTAGCTTAGCTGACATGAAGTTAGGCCCCTCCCATATGAGCTGCTTCTTTTGCTCCTTTATCAGGGGGTGGTTTGGCACCGGTGAGTACGGGTAATCATAGCAGTTGAATGCGTTTTTCTTTAAGGATTTGTAAGTAATTATAAACTTTATTTATTGTTACTTTGGCTTCAAGAGGGCTCTGAATGCTTTGGTGATCAAACAGGAATCAGAGCACACCAAAGCACATACGTAGTGTGATGACGTCATCAATTACTGTTTTACATTCTTGTTTGAAAATATTTATTTCGTCTATACCATACTCGATATCCAACTGTTTCATTCCACACTAAAGATCGTATTAGTTAATGGCAGAAATTGGGGGTGGATTAGGCGGGTGTTTAGATGGGGAGGGGATCATGTTAATTCAAAATATCCCCTTTATTATGAGTCGTATCGCAAAATGTTTTAGTACCAATTTTCTTAAGCTATTGTTGCTCTACAATTGTTGTTCTATACATTTTTCCTTGACTCAAGTATTAAGTGAGTTGTATTGTGCTTTCTTGTTTTCAGCCTTGAGTCAGTGACTCCCCTCCCCCCGCCTCGTTTTACTCATCCCTTTTTACATAGAAATAGAGAATATATGGTGAGATGGGATCACAAGTGTGTTATACCAGGAAATCTGTTTAGTTTCACGCATCCCCTGCGTGACTGACGTTTCAGTAAGTAATACATTACAACTATTGTGCTTGTGAATTATTCTTGATGTTGGCAAGGTCTTCATCATAAAAATGATAATAATTTTATTTAATGAATCAGAGGGGTCATAGCTCGTTATGTAACATTGACACTTACATCATCTCGCGCGCGTCATATCTCCCAACATTTTAGAAAAGTTTTGATAAAGAAACTTTTTACTTTCCTTTTTATCGCAGATTACATAGTTTTTACTGTAAAATAAGATATACGATATTAAGATAATAAACTTGCTAAATATTTATCTGGGCGTGCAATAACAAATATTTTGATTTGTTTTTGTGTACCTCTTGTTAAATAATGTTTTGTCAGTGAATTTAGAAAAAAAGCTTAAAATTTTACGTCATTAATCAATGACGCAAATTTCAATAATGAAAAATAATAATCCCAAATTTTAATCTTAAAGTCAGATCTTTGTGCAGAATGAGTCGGCGCTATCAGCTTCAGTTTAAGGTTAGATTAAACCGACCTCTTGCATTATTATTTCAAAGAATAAGACTCCATATGACAGAAAAGAAACCCAATAATCTTATCTGAGTATTTATTTTAGCACATTTTAAACTCTTTCTCTTTCGTTATTATTTTAAGCTTTACAACACAGACGACTCGGCACGTTTTAAAGAAGGAAAAAAACAGTAAACAAAATAACAAAAAATGGAACACACAATACAATGTAAAGAACAAAACTAAAGAAACCGAACACAAAGAAAATCAAAAGAAATTCGGACACGACATAGAACAAAAAAAGTTAAATAAATAAATTAAAAGAGAATTTGGTCACTTAAATAATAGCTATTCTTAAAAACAGCCATAAACACTTAAAACCCTTGACTCATAAAATACACTCACACTTTTAAAAATTGTAATTAAGTATTGTCAAACAGTCAAATTAAAGTAGTGAGAGTGTGTTTGCACCTTCAGCCAGTAGCATTCGCCATGTGGTAATTTAAGTAAATTCGTAATCTGCATTCTGTTAGTAGATCTTTCATTGTTAGCTCAGTGAGGCTTGGAGTACAGGTAGGATGTTCTTTTAGCAGATTTCCCTTCAGGGGTAACAACGAAGTTTTAATATTGCAAGTTATTAGTGAGTCCATTTTTTCGAATTTTAGCAGATTTCCTATTGAGGTCGTACTCATGACGCGATTTTTGATTTTTTTTTTCAAATGTCCATCGATCCTACCCAATAGATGACGAAAATGAGGTCCGTTCAAAAACTTATATATATATATATATATATATATATATATATATATATATATATATATATATTATATTCGAAACATCTCCGTTACTATACTTCGGATCGAAATATTGTATAGAACCAATCTTATTGCAAATTAAATTTACTATAAATATTGTTATATACATTTATTCTCTATCTTGAATATTAACCGAGATATTTGCATTTTTATTAAGTGTAACGGACGAGCTATGGTCGCTTCTATTCGTTCCCGCCGAAAGCTAGTTCGGCCGTTTCCGTAACTGTCGGCACTCGTATGGGAGATTTCTCTGTTGTATGACTTTACGTGGGAAATCTGCTTAGTTTACGCAGACGCTGCGTGGCGGACTTTTATCATATTCTGATAGACAAGTACGGGTACTAAAAAAAAAGTAAAGACCTCAGATGTCTAAGGAATATTTTCCGTACTACATAAATAAAGTACATCATGGTTTACATGAAGGGATAAATATATTATTGTAACCACCCCTAAACGAGATCTTGCTATCACCAATGATGTGGGGTAAAAACCAAATAAATAAATACATTATTATTTAATATTATAACCCCAAATGGACCAGCTTGTCAAGGCTTTTTCCTCAACAAAATAGATTACATCATTCATAAAATCATTTCTGTGGGCAACTAATCTTTCAAGGACGTCCTTGGCACGATATATGTACACAAGTCTTCATCAGCTAAGGAAGTAAATTGTACCCTGTAGGAGGCATCAGTCCATAAACGATAAGGGTCCTTAAATGAGATAACAGACAGATAAATGATTTCGTCTGAATTCGATTTCTATTTTTTAGCAGATTTCACTTACGAGAAATAAGCTATTGAAGTTGTACCCATGACACGTTTTTAGACGAATTTCCTCAAATGTCTATCGATTCCACCTCGGAGATGGCGAAAATGAGGTCAGCTCAAAATTCTCTCTCTCTCTCTCTCTCTCTCTCTCTCTCTCTCTCTCTCTCTCTCTCTCGAGAGAGAGAGAGAGAGAGAGAGAGAGAGAAAGTGAGAACTGACCGATTATTTGAAAAAGACCTTAACTATTAGAGTTTTATGCCATTTAGAATATTTATTAGCAGGTTTATTAAATGAGCTGCAACTGTGGGGTCTTTTTCTCATAGAACTGTTTACTCTTAAAATTGCTGGAACTTGTTACATACGCAAATTTCGGTTTGGCAGGAAAAGGTGTGTATAATTTTCACTGAAAGAGGAAACACTTTGATTAAATGTTTTTGGCCTAAAAGAAAACTTCTTGTTTAAAAAAAAAAAAAAAAACAAACAAAAAAATGATTTTTCTTCAAAATTCAAAAGATTACTATAATTAAAAGTTTGACGAGATCAACAAAAGTACGTTTGTCTGTATTGAATGTTAATTAGGAGTAAAAAAAGTTTAACTCAAATAACTGAAATAGTCTCTGTAATAGACGCTATACTGAAAGTTAATAAACATAAATATAATTTTTTGAGAAATAAAAAATATTTGTGGTTTAAATCATCTTATAAAATATTTATTCTATTTTTATCACCAACGGCAAATTTATGTCCCAAAAAAGTTCTTTTGGAAGAACTTTTAAAACCCATGTTCACCAATCTTCACATTAAAACATTTCCAAAGAAGTTTATGTTATTTCAAAAATATTCTTAAGGTATTGACAACGTTTTGGGGAGTGCCACACCAAGTAGACAGTGAGATTTTTAATAAAGGATTAAACATGCATTTCTTTAAAGCACTAAATGCACCCATTATTGGTGTCGGAATTATAAAATGCTGGTTTCGCTTGATTTTCAGAAAGTTTTGTTTGGAGTTTCTAAAATTATGGTTTGTAAAAATATGTTTTGATCTTAATATAGAAAACTTACCAGGTTTTCAACGATTGACGTGGATCCTAGCATTTTTAAATTAATATCTTGTACGGAGAACATTATAAGTTAAACTTTATAAAACACAAATAAATTAAACTTAAAATATGAATTCACTGACACTGAATCAGTGACACTGTCCTCGTAGCAGTTGCCAATGGCAATCTGAAGGATTATTTCACCCAGATAATTGATTTTTTCGGGATTTATCGTAACAGGCCAAAGTTTATCAGTAGCTGTTAGAGGGAGGGAGGAAATTACATTTTTTATACTCTTATTTTATTAAGAAATTCCTCGTTTAATGTGTATAAAGATTGCAGAAATTAGGTTTCATCAGACTCATTAAAGATTCAACAACCCTTTATATAGCTGTTAATATTTTTTTAAAGCTGACGTCATGTAGATTGGGCCACGATTGCTATCGCTAAATATTTTTGCAGTTATCTTAACAACAATTAAATGAAAACAACCAAAACTGGTATGGGAATCCTTTGTTAAGAAGTTCGAGGAAACAACGTTTTTTCATCATATGCGCAATAATGGAGATATGTTCGATTTTGCTTTTTACAGATTTTTCAAACCCCAGCTCACCATAATAAATATCTTCAGTTAATTTCTAAAATGCTTGCTTTCGTGTTGGGAAACACATGCGTGAGCCTCCAACAATTGACATTGACCACCCTGGAAAATCGTAGCAGTTTTCCCTTGAGTGGAATCAACTAGTCTGATTGTACTCCAAACACGAATTTCCAACACACACACTTAAGCGATCTCATCTCACCACATATTCTCTTTTCTCTATAAAAAAAAAGTCCGTCACGCAAGGGCTGCGTAATCTAAGCAGGTTTCCCTCGTGGAGTTTAGTAATAAATAAATCTACATACTGGTAACACAACGCCACCGTCATTATTAAGTGAATAAATAAAAACGGAAAAAAGAAATGTTTCAATTTCAATAACCTGCCGATGGGAAGCGTTTTAAATGTAAACAGGTCTGCCAGCCGCACACCGGAAAGAAAAACAATTAATGAAATATATCAGAATATAACATATTAATTTTATTGAGGACTATTTACTATACCTAATACTGTAATTAATAATGGGTCAGGATAATTGTTATCTCAATCAATCAAATTTTAGTAGTCCAAGACCTTAAGACGGGGCGGGGGGTGGTCACCAGGAAGTATTTGCATGTATCTCGTATAATAAAGGTCTCTTGAATACAATATTTGGTATTTAAGCTTCGAATAATGCGGTTTATTATATAATAGAATATTGTTTATGTAACATGAGTAGAAGTGGGGGTTTGCTGAAAACTGAAAAATGCAAATATCTTGGTTAATATTCACGATAGAGAATAAATGTATAAAATAATAGTTACAGTAAATTTAATTATCAATAAGAATAGTTCTATACAATTTTTCGATCCGACGTATAGTAACGGAGATATTTCAAATTTTCAAACCCCCCCTCTCCCTGGTTTGATTTCAGCCGTTAACGAACTTGATCATACTTTTTACATAAAACGACTAAATATTGAGTTTGATAATGATTAAATAATAATTGCGACCGCTTGAGCGGTAACAGACAAATATATATATACAGTTTTGAACGGACCTCATTTTCGTCATCTCCTAGGTAGGATTGATGGACATTTAAATAAAAAATTCGAAAATCGCGTCATGAGTACGACCTCAATAGCCGATTTCCCTCAAGGGAAATCTGCTAAAACCGATGAGTTACCAAAGACTGATAGAGAAAATATGTATATAGCAACACTTATATAGGTAGTTTAATTTGCAATAACATTGAATTTATACGCTTTTTCGATACGAATAATAATAACGGAGAAATTTCGATATCAAGATATGTCCATCGGTCCTCTTTGGAGGTGATCAAAACTTTATTTCGTTCAAATCTAACTCACTCTGGGTTGAGGTGGTTGGATAGTAAACCATGTTAAAAAAGGTTTTCCTAAATCTTGAATTAGTATCTGGTGTGCTTTCAGAGATTTATCTTTTTTCGCTTATGTCAGAAGTAATTATACTGATTCTTGAGTCCATTAATATAAACCTGATAAGAGTAAATATATTGTTTTCGATTTCGAATAATTTGCACAACATTTCCAAACGTAATTATATATTGCGTAACCAAATAGCATTACATAACTTACTGAAAATATGAACAAAAAGTGTTCAAATGTTACATAGTCCAATAATGGGCATGAAAATTCCTGAACTAGTCAATTCTTTCAAAACAAAATAATGTAACATATAAATAGTATTACAAGTAAAAGTGGAAGTTATTTTAATTTCTCTTCTATTAATAAAAAATTGGTAAAACGTTAAAAATTACCAAGTGAGATAGAGTAAGAACAGACAAGCAACTAGTAGCAACATGAGGAATATAAGACTAAAGTTTTGAAAATTATTACATATAATAAACATATAACAATATAATTTCATTAGCTGTGTTTTATTTAAACCGGAGGCAGAAGACAAAAAAAAATCAATTTTAATTTCTTAATATAGGTTATTTGAATTTTATTTTATGAATCTGTCCCAAGATGCCACGACCTGCTCTTTACTTACGTATTTTTTATGTCATTCTCACTTTCAACGGTAGAACTTGCTGAGCACGTTAATTAATAGGTCAGAAATGCTAGAGAAATTATATCAGCATTTCCTTATAATCTAAAATTCTAGAAAATATATAGAATTTAGAAACCTGGATAATATTTGCCCTGGTTAACCATGGAATGCTTATTTTATTGGGATCTTATTAGAATAATATTCATTGCCCCCACCCCCCAATAAGAACGATTATTGCTTTGAATGTAGAATGATAGATTAACGGAAAATGTATTGAATGAAATATACCCAAGCTTGAAATTTATTCAATCAAGTTCTTGATAGAATAAGTACTATATATTCCAGATACTAGCACATCTAAAACAAATAAACATTTAGCAATAATAGATATACAATAGGTCTACAACATACTTATGAAGATTTAAAAGGGATAACTTTTTTTATATTCTAATAGGCAATTTACGGATATGAAAAAACCTCAGATATTTAAGCAATATTTTCCATACTATATAAATGAAGTATAATATTGAGGTTTACATGAAGGGATAAATATATTATTCTGAACAGGGATTATGCCAATCACCTTTGATGTGTGACATAAACCAAATAAAAAAAAAGGTTCTTGCAAATTACGTTGAATATATATAAATTAGCTAAATTATTTCGGTTAACCATGTAACTTTGTTATTGAATTTATCTTAGTCCTCTTGGATGATTGAAAGTTGTAGTTTCAATCTTCGCGAGGGCTTGGCAATTTACATGATTGTGGACTCACTTAATGAAATCTGTAGTCCCAAATTAGTTGAATATTGAGTCTAACAATATAACTTTTTTTAAACTGACTATCATTAAAAACATAACGTTTTTTGTGTATTGAAAAAATGTTAAATAATCCCGGTTTGTTATGTGTACTTTTATTAACTCGTTTTCCTAATTTTCTTGGATCACCAATGTGTTTATCTCGTATATGGTTATTCAAACAAAATGGTTATGTAATTCCCCAGAGCTGCCCTTCCAGTCACTTATGTACCATATAGTTTTGTACATAGTGCCGGCTGTGATAAAGGTACGTACCTGCTGTGTCGGAAGGTGGTCTGTGTAGTTGCTGTCTGCTCGGTGTCCGGTTGTCGACTACACTCTCAATTCATCTACTGTTACGTAACTCGCTGGTTAAGGCAGGCCTCAGTCCCTCCTTGCTGTTTCTCCAATATCACCTTTCCGAACTTGGACACCCTAGAGCATCACAGCAACCTTGCTCTAACTGGTTTCGTTCTAATTAGTTCGAATGAGAGGTCTTTTTCCTTTAAGTAAAAAAAAAAAAAATCCTCGTAAAACTCTATTGTAAAACATGGAAGTAAATAAAAAAAATAAATAAAAAAAACAGATTTTTTCATTCTTAAATTCTTTCTCTGGAGGACAAAATGTAATTAACTATTATTACATTTTTGATAATTTCTCGTCTCGTTTCAGATATAATCTCTTCTTTTTTGTATTCATTTTACTGAGTCTCAAGTTCTTCCTTTCCAGAGCAACCAACAGTCAACATCCATGTCATATATTAATACATCAGTACAGGTTTCATATTGAAGTTAGGGTACCTTAGTTCAAAGGCTTTTGAACATATTGTTCTTAAGGCTCAAGAAACCGAGAAGAGAGGTCTTCGCTGTTATTCTTTGGAATGAGTGAACTGGCCATTGATAGTGTTTACTGTAGCTTAGAGGTATTTGATGTATTCTATTTTTGGAAGAGATAGGTTCCCTACACTCATTCCGTTTTCCAGACGTATGTTACGGCTTGCTACAAGTTGTTTCGTCTTTTTCAAATCAATCTAGTTAGCAGCCGATGTCAAGGACCGGCGAAAAACTGCGTATACTCTTTCTTGCTTCCAACGACTGATACTCCATCTTCAAATGCGACGATTTTATGCACCTTGTCTACATTCACTACGTTTTTCAGAGAAGATGGACACCGCATTGACAAATCGACTTTGTTGAGGAACACATGTATGTATGTTTGTATGCGTGTGTGTGTACACACACACCCTCGCACACACTAGTCAAGGTACCCGTCTTCGTTCGAGAAATCAATCGGTGGCGGAATGAAGACGGTATTTTTTTTTTTTTTTTTTTTTGGCAAAGCTTTAATATACACAATTTATTTTGATATTTCCCCGTCTCAGTGATTAGGTTTTATATTTGAGTGTCTATTAGAATTTTTCCAATTTTGAAGAATTAAACAAAAAAAAAATTATATCCCGATCCCTCTGCACCGTTCAAAATTCCGTGGAAAACATTAATCATAATCATGGATAACACTCATCATTATTAAATACGTTTACTGATGTGGCTTTCATTTGAAAATATTTAGACCGAATAACAAGTTTGTTATTCATTGTTATGCTATAATAATCCCTATCTAGTTACACTTCCTGTCCCTCTATTTAACTTTCCAATATATTTTAGAGCCTTCAAATTTTGTTATGTGTCGTTGACGGATAACCAATAGAAAATGAAATATTGCGATTTTTCATTTTAGGCCTGACAGGTCTCTTTCTCTCTCTTCCCCTCCCCACCTTTGCCTCCGCTGTACTTTTGGGTTTCTACGTACCAGCGGTCTCCATTTAATAAAAGATACAAAATTTTAAATAGATAATTTTCGCTAGAAAACTTAGCCTAACTAAACGCCTAAGCATAAAAGTGTAACATTTAGAAGATTTAGTTTAAGTCCGAAAATTCCTGGGGGAACCAGCAGCTGCGACTCCTTTGCCTCTGTTCAAAGAAGTGGCAGCAAGAGCCTAACTAACTAGCCTACACACCTAAAGCCTAAATTCTAACCTGACCTGACATAAAACAATACATATATACATATTATTTACAAATAAATTCATTTTTACTTGGCTTTCAACACATCTTGGGCCAGAGGTTCTGAAGGCTGAAAATCTATCAGCGTCGTTTACAAACATATGTTAGCTCTCAGGAGGCCAGTTCACATATGAGAAAGCACTCATAAGCGTTGAATTGAAACGTGGACATTGGAAGATCACATGGTCAGCCGTATCCAACTCGCCACAGGAGCACAATGGGGATTCCTGCCGTTTGAAGAAGTGGAGTTTGTTATTGAAGTCCCCGTGACCACTGATACGTTGGCTGGTGAAGTAATCTGGGACGTCAGCTTAGTTCTGGTTCTGACATCTGGGAAAAATTTGTAGGTCATCCTACCTTTGCTGGAGTTGGTCCAGCGAGTCTGCCAACTGTCCCAGATGGTTTCTTCAATATGGTGGTTCTAAAGTCTGCTGTCCTATTGTGAAGTAGACTCTCCTATCTTGTAAGGCAACCCCCTGACTGCTTGGTATATAGCAACCCGCTTGGCTACCTCCAGGTCTATCGGAGCTGGCCAGCCATCACCTGCTATGCATCGCTCGAAACTGTCCAATATGCCCGGGTTACCATTAGGAGAGATCTTCTTTGGGCTTGGCATAGAAGGTTTTTGGTTGCTTTCGACATCTTTTGGGCCCAGGATGGAGCTGCGTAGCATACTATTGGGACAAACAAAGCTTTGTATAAAATGCATCTGTTCTTATCAGTGATGCCCCAAGTATTACGTGCTATTGTCCTTAGGTGGTGAAATGGCCTAACAGGTCTCATGACCCCAGGAGTTAATGCTAATTCACATACGAAGTTTTGTTCAGTTCGATTCAGTCGTTACTACTCAATAAAATTGTTGTCTCCGGATAGTTCTTAGCGTCTCATTTTTACTTCGATATACGACCAAAGTGTGTATAAAAAAAGCTACTCTAAATATCAAAGAAAGCAAATGTGCACGTTTCGAAAACCCAATAGAAAAGGAAATATCGCGATTTTTTATCTCGGGCCTCTCTTGTGATCCCGACTACTGTTCGTTCCCAGGAATATTAATATAGTTTATAATTGAGGAATTCACTAAGCAAGTTATGATTAGTCTTATTCAGTCTTAAGTGCCCAATAAAATTGTTGACTCCAATTAGTTTTTAGAGTTTATCTCGTGTATATTTTGTTTTATGACAAAAGTGTAAATAACAAAAGTTACTCTAAATATTTTTTGCAACTATAATATTAATCAAGTTATTAGTATTGTTTTGTTTTGTTTCTTTTAGCCATTAGTAAACCCCCACTTCTACTGATCTCACGTTAACAGCATGCTGACATATCAAGACACCACTTCCAAGCTTAAACGCTGAATATTGGTTCAACAGTACTTTATTAAATGAGGTACTAGTAAATATTTTTTATGTGACGTCATAAATTACGTTTATAATTTATTTACTCTACAATTCTTATTCGATCAATACCGTTCAAGATATTTATCCATTTCAAGCAACTCTAAAGGTTAAACTCGTTAACGGCTGAAATCGGACTAGGAAGAAAGGGAGTGCTTAGAGGAATTCGAAAATCATCTGTCTTTACGATTCAGATCAAAGAGTGTTATACAAACAATCATGTCGCAAATTTAATTTCCTATAAATATTGTCTGAAATGTTTTTCCGTTTCTGCAATATTTAGCGAGATATTTATATTTGAATTTATATTTGAGTGAACCCCCTCTTGAATTCATAGAGAGTAGATTGTAAGATGAGATCACTAGTGTGTCATTAAAACGTGAGGAATCTGATATAAATGTTGTTATATTGATGATTTGTTTTCTCTATCTTCAATAGTAACCGAGATATTGCCATTTTGTTTTCAGCTAACACCAGCGTTTAGTCATCACACTTCAAAAAGGAGCTAATATGTGAAGAAACGTTCTATTACTTGCACAAATACCAAATATTGTTTTTAATGAACCTTTATTAAGAGACACATGCACATAGTTAGTGTGACAACGTCATCAATTATGATTTTATAGACCTCCTACTTCTACTCATAGGATTTCTTTTTATTTTTGAATCTGAGAATATACAATGAGATGAGATCATTAGTGTGTCTTCTCAACATGTACGAACTCTGGTTAGGTTACGCAGCCCTTGATGAATGTTTTCTCTTTCTCTCTCCTTCCAGATGATATTCATCATGTCACTTGGAGAGACTTTTTTTTGTTTTCTTCCGGCCTTCGATTCGCAGCCTCGGGGAGTCACCAGAATCATACGTTAACATCTCATGGTTTTGTATGGTACATATATATGTAATGATGAGGTTTCGATCTTGATGTATTAGTATTAGATATTATTGCCCAAGTGTTTTAATAGCTAAAAATAAAAGCATATGGGACTAATTCAATAAATGTTTGAAAATATTGCCATTCCTATCAGTAGATGACGTCATTACACGCAGGAGCGCTTTCCGTACTATTATGTTCAGTGCCTTGAAAATTCCTGTATTTGTGCAGTACATTGGCCTGCTATGTGTTCTTATCTCCAATTTGGGGAGGTGTCTTTTTTTTATCTCGTGGTTTAGTTGTTTATACATCTCTATGCATTTTCTCTTCTTATGGAAGTCGTGGATCCTCAAGTCCTTAGTTGTACTTGTTAAGTTGAGAATACTCAGACCAATATGGACATACGGACTTGAACTTTGGAGTTCTACTAAACCACCAAATTCCTCCAAAATTCTAACCCTCTAGTCCATAATACTACGCAAAATTATAGATTCTTCCAATTTAACTCTCCATAATGACCTCAATATTCCATTTGTCCATACCCTCACAAAATCCCATCGAATCACTGTTATCTATCCATATTCCAGAAACCCAAGACGAAGCCTGAAGCATAAGTGGGCAAGAGATCTTGTGAAAATTACAACTCCAATATGGTATAATTCAATGTTCATTCCCAAGGGGAGATTTGTCGAATTTCCACCTCAAGCCAATAATCAAGTCAATTTGTTTTATTATCATAAGCGTAATTCGCTTGTAATACGAGGGCGTATTGAAAAGTAAGGTCTCATATTTTTTTTTCATAGAAAATTTAATTTATTTACAACTTTGGTTACATCGTTGGAAGGGTTGAATATTTACCAATTTTTCTACATATTCGCCTTGACGATCAGTAACTTTTTGCATTCTGTTTACCAGCTTTTTAATGCCGGTGCCGTACCACTTTCCCGCCGCGTCACGAAGCCAACTGACTACTGCTTCTCGACTGTTTCTTGAGAGCGAGAAACAAGTGGTAGTCGCTGGGGGCAAGGTCCAGGCTGTTAGGAGGGTCGATGATATCCCAGCCGAATCCATTGAGTAGGGTGGTCGTTTGATGTGACACATGTGGACGCGCATTGTCATGAAGTTCAAGAAGCAGTCGTCAGTTGGCTTCGTGACGCGGCGGGAGAGTGGTACGGCACCGGCATTAAAAAGCTGGTAAACAGAATGCAAAAAGTTATTGATCGTCAAGCCGAATATGTAAAAAAATAGGTAAATATTCAACCCTTCCAACGATGTAACCAAAGTTGTAAATAAATTAAATTTCCTATGAAAAAAAAAATAGGAGACCTTACTTTTCAATACGCCCTCGTACTTATATATTGTTGCAAAAATAAAAAGTAGAGGATGGTGGCCATAGCACCGAAAGCGCGTGCCATGTGTACTCGATGATAGCATCTATTGACAGGTATGACAATAGTATTATGTCTAGTGGAGGGACTCCCTACTTGATAATAGACCTATTATATTTGAGCTTCCACCTTACATCAGAATTACCCATATATATATTTTGTGGTTCGAGTCACACGAATATGTCCACGATATTATTTGGACATGAACCAGACGGCTTTTCAATGACCTAAAATTGTAGAAAGATTGAAGCGTGAGTTAATAAGTTGTATATAGAGGGAGGGAGTGGGGAGAGGGCCGTCGAGTGCTGCAGCCTGGAGGCGGTTCGGAGCGCAAGCCCGGCCCAGGGGGTGGGGGTGGCAGAGAGCTGCGAGGCGGCGGTGGGGGTGGAGACTCGGGCTCTAGCTACGGCACCTCTGATCCTAGAGCAGATAGACCGCGGGGGGGTGGGGGGTCAGTGATGTGATGGAGGACTCGCCGAGTGGCGCGGGCCTTACCGGAGCTACGGGCATCGCCGGAAGAGCCCAGCACAACGGCGGCCGATTCGACTTCGACGACGGTGGTACTTTCCTCGGAGGATGGGAGGACGGGAAGGCCCACGGACACGGGGTCTGCACCGGACCCAAAGGCCAAGGGGCCTACTCCGGCTCTTGGCACTACGGCTTCGAAGTATCAGGAGTCTACATATGGCCAAGGTGAGTGCCAATGTTTCACCATACAGTCTCATACTCCCTTACACTACTCTGACAGCATGCATGGAGTGGCTAAAATAGTCTACTCAAGTCAGCTAGTACCATGTTTCCCTTTTTGACGTTGCTTCAATGTTACGAAATCACTCGAAATACACAAACGTTGAGTGCATGATTATTACTGTTTTGAAATCATTTTCAGCATGTGACCATGCCGCTCGCCCACCTGATAGATGGCGCGAAATCTCTTGACTTAAAGTTTTGAATTAATCCTAAATATCTTTTCCCTGCAGAAAATAATTTTTCCAACCGCCTCGAGCATTACGTAAACTTACATGTATCCTATCTGAAAGCTGTACTCAGATTCAATGATATGGGTAAAACGTCTTAATAGTACTTGTACGACTACAACCTCCATCAACACCATGCAAAATTGCAAAAATGACAGTCATTCCTGTCTATAATATCATCCCAAGGGTTAGTTTCTAAGGGTTGTTGAATGACGACCATTGAGGAAGATGGGCCATTCATGTGCTCCGCACCTCTCTCCCTTCATTCATGAGTTCGATACCAGGAGCGGGATCCTGGAGCCTACCAAAAACGAGGTCAAGCACGTGCCTCCTCTTATTTGCTGATTTCGGTTACAATTCTGTCTCGCTTGCTCAGAACTTATAGTTACGGGGATAAGTGTAAATATCAAGGGGAATAGTTGCTCGTTGCTCTGATTAGTCTGTAGGCTGGATTACCCTAGATAGTTAGTTAGTTCAACTGTATCGTAGTGTCGTACTAAGTAAATAGTCTTTCTGGGCGAGGAATGAATTCAATTTTCGTCTTTTGATTCGAGTACGATTGTTAATGACTACTTCAGTTTCCTTTTCACTACTGGCCACATGCTCTTTCTCGTCAATCACTCAAATTCTTTACTACCCGGCAAAGATTGAAACCTGTTCTTTGGAGTACCAAACTGGCTACGACAAACTACTTTATAAACCTTCAGTTTATCAGAGCACCTCCCTAATTTTATATATATCTGCACAATATGCCTTAGGAATAACTCTTGACTGTTTAGTTGGATAGGGTTGGTATATGGCGGGGAGAGAAGGCCGAGAGAGGAGCAGAGTGGGGAGATTAGATGGTATTTTGGTAGAAGGGCTGCTCTGTGCCAGGATTGTCGTCAGCTGGCCAGATACGCGCAACACCTTATACTCATCCTACCCTCTTATAACTCACTAATGAATATCGTTTATTTCTTTTCTTTCCCCATATGGCTCTCTTTGAGCCCATATATATATGGTGGAAAGCATGCTTCGAAAAATGACGGTCATTAATTCTGTTGATGGTTAATTCTGATGGAAGAAATAAATAATCAAAAAAAAAATACTCATAATACATGTTCTAGTAAAATATCTCAACTATTATCGTGCCTTAATTGTTGAACAGGTTATGAAAATCATCTAGGCCACATAATTCATTTTTACATCTAGTTACACATGGAATGTATTAACACAAATTTTCTTTAATAATTAATTTTAAGATTTAACTGAATAAGTATTCCACTTTGTTCTTTTCATAAATGTTTATCAATTAGTTCATATTATGTTAATCAGAGTTGCTTAATGGACTTAAGACTTATTGAAAACTCAAAAACATAGCACGAGTTGTAAAGTACATTAGTTTAAAGTTTTCTAAGTACGTTACACATTTTTCATTTACTTTAATATCACGATGAAAGATTTCCCTCTGTAAAACGCGATGTACATATCCCCACTCCAAAAAAATACTACAATGGATTAAACATTCACTATAAATTAATTAAAATATCCAATGACCTTGGAATTTATAGGAAAATGAAATAATTGTCAAACCTCCGATGATGAGAGTTATGCTAAAGATCTTAACTCCAACTTAATTTTCAATACCATGTAAATGCATTTTCTTCTTGGAATTGTTTTTATTTGTGAGAATTAGTTTTTTGACGATATTTTATTTGCATTGGATGCGCATAGTCCCGTAGTACTTTTATTAATTGCATTCCTTGAAGGAAATTCAGGAGAGTCGTGAGAACTTATTTATTGTAATATTAGATATTTGTTTTAAAATATGAAACCTCATTGAAATTAGTTATAATAGACACTAATTCCAGTGTTTAATTATATAGTTTATCTTAGAGTTTCAATTTGTAAATTTCCTTGAACATAATAAGGTTCACAAATATTATTAGAATTCTATAACTGCAAGGTAGTGCTGATGTTATTTTTCTCGATCTTTTGATCTAATTAAAGTTTCAAATTTCCGTTTATCAGAGAATGTTTTTTTTTTTTTATCTCGCCCTCTTACACATTTGTACTGAGTGTTTAATTTTTGCATTAGAGCTTTCTTTCTTTTACCGATACTTTGATTAACTGTAGTGCAGCCAAATTTTGTTTGTATTTTATATACTTTTTCTTATTTCTGATCCCATTATTTTCGTTCATTAGAATGGTATATATTCGTTTGTCGTGTATATTGTTGTTTTTTTCTTTTTAAATGAATGACAGGGAGATTTTTTTGCATAGATATCTTTACGTTTGATAATTTGTACACTCAATAGTGAATTTTATGTCTTGGGAACTGGGTTTTTGTAGGTAGGACATTCATGGGTTGTATTTACATTTTACAATTCCATATGTATCCAGCACTTTTTTTTTTGTAAGTTATATATAATTTAGCACATTTATATTGAATTAGGTTATCAAATATATTAGTTTTTTTCCTTCTGAAACATAAGGTCTAGTTCATCTTGGAAGATAAGGTTTCACCACTTAAAAAATGAAAGAAACATTTTATTTATCATTTCCAGTCTCCAGTAAAATTCAATAGTTGTAGGACTAAAAGATAAATAAATAATCAGATTACTTTTATAGATAGTTATTGTTATGTTATTGACGTCCAACTATGGCTAATCGGGAAGGGTTTTCTACATGTTCTTTCTTTTGAACAGAGGTCCTTTTCTAGCCAGAGTGGGACTAAGTATTTTATTTAATGTGCTCAGGTATATTGACATGTATCTTTCTACCCATCAAATAATGTTCTGTACATTACTTAAAGATATTAAAAAGGAGAAAATGGAGTCAGTATATTTCTACAATAAAATATATTATTACATTTGCATATTCCAGCCATGTTCTTATTTTTAAAGAGAAAAATGAATGTATAGGTGCATATTTCGAAAAGAAAAGAAAATATTCTAGTACCTTATAAGTATTCGTTTTATAAAATAGGGGATTTATAAATTGGGGGCTATTCTTGATTATTCATCCATTGTTCCTCTTAATGTTTCTAAAAGGGAATAAATTATATTCTGAGAAAAGTGCATCCAGGTTAAATATTCCTTTTGTAGCATTGAGCAAAATGTATAATACTGCTTTATGGCTTCCAAATAATGTATAATATTTGGAAACAGACGTCATCTTCAAATGTAGACTACCTTCACCTACCCTACAGCTGTTAATAAGGACATCTTTATGAGTTTGCGTATCAAAAGTTTTTTTTTTTTACTCTAAAACAATTACATTTATAAAAATTAGGCGAAAAATTATTGATCCTAAAACTACCTATAGTACTGACGTAATGTCGAATTCACAAGTGGAAATAATTTATTATTCGTTTCGATTTAATGTAACCCAGTTTTTATCTTTAGTCTGAATCTGCTTACTAATTTAAAACTTTCCATCTGTTGCTTGTGCTTCGTACATGATATTGTATTTTTATTGTTTTTGAATAATGTTTCATTAATTATTACTAATTAAATACTTTCATATTTTGTCCTTTATATACGGATTTCTTTTTCATTTTTGCGTTTTGATGTTCCCATACTAGAATGAAGGTGTTGGGAACTCTAGTGAATGATGTATTAATTTTAGACAACAACGTAAGAGGCGTTTTTTATGTTGATATTCTCTTCTGATTTTGTTTTGTTTTCGTTTTATTTTATTGTTTTTTGTGTTTTATGAGTACTACAAATGTACAATGTCCTTTATGGACATTCAAGGGGTTAGGGACCCCCTTATTAATTGTGTATTTTAAGTATTATAGTTAGAGGAGTTATTATTTTTATTGGTATTTTATTTTTTAAGTATTTAAAAACCAAATAATCAAGTAAATGTAGTTAATGACGTGGTATAAAGGTGAACCGTCCTTGTCCTGGTCCTTCATAATTGTCACTGGATAAAAAAAGGTGTATATTGTTTACTTTTTATAGTTAGCTATTCAGTTTATTTCAAATACTTTACCTATTGTTCATGTGAGTGTACATATATCATAATTGTTTGAACTATCTTGTCCATGAAACCTCCCAAACGATTGAAATTATCCACTTAATTTAACAGATTCAAGATTTACTTCCGTGTTATGAAATCATTCTATGACTTAAACTAATCCGAAAACTAGGAAATAGCAGTAGAATCCCCGAGTTTCTCAAACTTGAAGGATATGCATGATGAGTTAGTTACATGTCTGATTTCAAGTTTCAATAAATACTATCATGTCTCTTCCATGTATTTAAATAACAATGAACACAGCACGTGAGTAAACCACGAAACATGAGGAAATAATATTTTTCTAAAACCATTTAAATAATATATCTGATTTTCGGTGGAATATAGGTTTAAACGATAGCAACAAAATTATTGCTATAAATTTAATTTGTGGTTTCCTTAGTTGTTTACAAGAATAGGTCCTACAAAATATCCTAGCTAGAGGCCAAGTTATTTTCCTTGTTAATGGTAGAGGCGTTGTGGAAAATTGACATGTTTTTCTCCCGAAGCTATTATTTTCCTTTCCTCTTTATTTTTTGGTCTTTTGCTATCAATTTGAATATTTTAGAAGGTTTGTGAATGATATTTGCATAATTATGAAATGGTGCGAATGAAATTGCTGTTAAATCGTCCAATTATGGTGTAGATCTGTATTCTTTGGTTAATAATATGGAGTAGCTATATCTTGAAGTCATTCTCAGTTGAAATAAATTCTGTCTTAGTCAGGTTTAATTGTTTTTTAATCAGCATTGCTTAAAAAATGTTTTGGAAATCCGATTTCAAATGGAATTATAATTTTAATTTCATTTGGTCTTTTCCATTCAGTGGAAAATTTGGAATTAAACATTCAGTGATGCCGTGGCCTTACGACTTTAGAGCAAGAAGAGATGAAGTAATACTTACACGGTTACGAATTGGACCCACTCTACTAACACACTCATACTTGATGAACAAACAAGACAAACCAATGTGTAGATGTTGTAATGAAGCTTTGACAGTTAAACATATACTGACTGACTGGAGGCAACGCAATAACTTACAGATACCACACGATTTACACGAACTACTTACAACGGGGAGTCCATACATAGATCCTATTCTCGAACATTTAAAGACTAGTTTTTAGTTTATTATTAATCGGGACGGGTTATCTACAAGTTACCACCCTTTTCTAGCCAGGTTGGGCCCAAGGAGTTTATTTAATGAGTCCGTCACTAAACATTTAAAGACTATACACATCTATTCAAAAATCTGATATATTTTTAATTGAAGTTTTACGTTTTTATTATTACATTTTTGGATGCAAAAATAAACATTTTATCTAAACCTCAAATATTTTAAATTTCTTTTACTCCATTTAGATGCCCATTATATTTTATTACTACTTTCTTTATAATATATTTTTGTTTTGTTTTTGAATTTAATGTTTCGTTTTCGTTTTTGTTTAATTTTTTTTTAATTTGTGGATTCGTTTTTTTTTATTTGTTTTTTGTCTCTCGTTGCGTTTTCTTATTTGGATGCGTTTTGTTCTTTGGTTGTTTTGTTTGTCGGTTGAGTTCTTAGTTTGTACTGTTATAATTGTATTGTTTAATGTTTTTCCGTTACTGTTTTAGTTTTTTATTTTGTTTATATTCATTGTTTTTGACGAGTAAGATCGCCACGCAGCGGATGCTCCTACATAAATAAATTCATATGGAATAATCTTCTTCCTCGTAAACTTTGTACCTACTAACTGTTCAAAAATGTATCGTTTACCCCATTGGCCCTGCGCAACTTATTCTCTGAGTTTAGAGATATATTCATTAGGTCACCGAGAACTGACTTTTGACGTGTTTTACTGACATTACTGGTGGAACCACACTGAAGGGAGTTAAGAGTTTTAATGAAGAAGTTTAGTTTGTTTTTCTTCAGATTCTATTTTAACTTCATCTCTGCTGTGTTTTTAGGATTAAGATGTGCTAAGTTTATAAAATTGAACAATAGTTTACTACAAAAAACAACAGAAGCAGGCTGTATTCGAACAGGTCCTTTACAATTTTTTTTTAATTCTGACTGTAGTTGTGGTCTTTAAATCTATGAAGAATTACTGTTCAGCATCATTTTGTATTTTAATAATAATAAAACTACAATGACTATTTATAATTGCGATGAGTGACTACGATTAAAAGGATATTGGTGAGGAAGGAATGTAAGAGAATTAAAGAAAATTGTCTAACACTCTTGATTAATTTTAATAGAAGGACATAAATATGGCCAATTATAGTTCTTCACTTCCGATTAGTAGTTCCTACTCTGGCCACTAGAAAGCATTGGGAAGGCAGAATTGAGGCGTCCATTCTTAGTTTGCCACCATTGAAGGGTGTGTTAGAAGCCACGGAATAAACAAAAATACAATTGATAATTCAGAGGAATATCTCAATGGAAGATCGGCTCAACTACACATTTCATTCAACCATCTGAAAATAACGTCGTCTACAAGCAGTTCGTAGTAGTTTTCCATTGAATAGTTTTCAACTATACGCCACCCTATTTAGAAAATGAAGGAGGACATTGGGAAGACTTTTGAAAATGATTTTAGACCAAATTGCAAATATAAATACCTACATTCGTCCAATTAAGAATCTTAGGCTTTCATTGGTAGTCATTGGTTAAAAATAAGAAATACGAAGGTGTAAGATCAGATAGAGGAAGAAATATCACGAGAAAAGGGTAAAAAATATTCAGGTATTTTAAATTCTGTAGGAACTATTGAAATTCCCAAGAACTGAAATGTGTGTTTTTTTTTTTGTTATTCGTACTTTGTATTCGTCTTCACGAAAAAAAGCATGCCCAAGAATATATCAAACGACAAAACGAGCTCTGATACCTATGCATAGAATGCTTATAAACGAAAATATTGGAAGAAAATACTTTGGAATACTAACTTTATTATGATAGTAACTGACCATTACCTGTAAGAATTAGAGGATCTAAGAAGTCATTTATTTGCCGGTAATCTAGACAATAAAATTACTCGTTTAATGAAGATAACAGTTAGCTGTAAATACTCTTCTTAATAATTGCACTAAAATAAGGTATTTGAAAATGTTTTGTTGAATGATTCGTTTCAAAACTTGTGCAAAGCAATTGTTAATTTGGCTTAATAGATCAGAGAAGGGGGCTCGCAAAGAACAATGATGTCTAATTTATTTATTTGTAACCAGGAGAAACAAAGAATAGGTGTCAATTGAAAAGGAAGGAAAAAAAAGAATGTGCTTAACAATTACTTAATAAAAGCATAAATCTTACATGGTAAACCTAGAGTGGTGAGTTCGACTCTCGCCTGGGCTATAGGAATTTATTTAGAGACAAACTCATTAAATAAAATCCTTAGTCCCATCCTGGCTAGAAAAGGGTGGGAACCTGTGTATGACCAGTCCCATTAGCCATTGTAGCAAAAAGAGGACGTTAATAAATAGTAATAATAATAAAAGCATGAGTCACATGTTGGAATGTATAATGATAATAAATAAATATTTTTAGCAGATTTCCCTTAAGGGAAATCAGCTATTGAGGTCGTACTCATGACGCGAGTTTCGAAAAATTTCCTCAAATGTCCATCGATCCTACCCAGGAGATGACAAAAATGAGGTCCGTTCAAAATTATATATATATATATATATATATATATATATATATATATATATATATATATATATATTTGTCTGTTAAAGATCTAGCGGTCGAAATTTTTGTTTGATCGTTATCAAAATCGGAAATTAATCGTTTAATGTAAAAAGGAAGAGCTATTTCGTTAATGGCTCAAATCGGACCAGTGGGAGGGGGGTGTTTAGAGGGAGAATTTTTGAAAATTCAAAATATCTCTGTTATTATACGTCGGTTCGAAAAATTGTATTTAACCAATCTTATTGTAAATTAAATTTACTATAAATATTGTTCTATACATTTATTCTCTATCTTGAATATTAACCAAGATATTTGCATTTGTATTCTTTGTGTGGTTGCCGGGAGTCGGCTATGTTCGGACTTTCCGCCAAGAGCGCTGGTGGCCGTTTCCGTGACTATTCGTCCCTCGTGAATAGGTTTAGAGGTTAGGTTAACTGTTTTTTGGGGCTAGAAACTACTGGGTTACTAGGTAGATAGGGAGATTTCTCTATTGCAAAACCACGTGGGAAATCTGCTTAGTTTACGCAGCCCCTGCGTGACGGACTTTTTAATATTTATCTAAATTTTTACGGCAAGGGTCACCAATAAAAAAACATTTGAATGGAATGCAGTTTAACCCCACCCTTGGTGAAAATGACCGATGACATATTTTGGAAATTTTTGAATGCGGTCGCTAGAGTATATCCTCCACAGTCTAAGGATCCACCAAATTAAGTGTTTTAAAAAAGATAAAGTTAAAAATGTGGCCGCTGTCGCCATTTTCATAAGTGCGCCGCCAAGGGTGGGGTTAAACTGCATTTTCACCAAACATGTTCTTGGAAACTTTATTCAAACTGCCCTACATGTTTCATGGCTTTCGTACCACCTCTTCAGTGGCTATCCCTTTTCAAAAAATAATAACATAAATTTAAATAAAGAATTATTAACATTAATTAAAGAAAAAAAACCCTATGCCAATTCTTTGCTAGTGTACTGTATTAATAAGTGCCAACTTACGTGATATAGTTATTAAATCTAATTACATACTCCTACTTACATTTCTGAAGTGCTTGTTCCGTCTTATGTTTTTTGCGACTGTCCCTTTCTCACTGGGGAGGTCTTTGATACTGACGTTCCCTAAGTCAGCTGATTACAGATCGATTACTCATTTATTTTGCATCATAATTTAAAATCGATTATTTTAAGATAAAATGTTATAGAATATATGATTGAGGTATTTCATTTCTGTATAAATCCAAAAAAAAAATAAAAAAATTTAATTTAGTTTTCTAGTGAATGGGATTTAGGAGAGTCAATTTCCTTTGTCATACTGATGGCCTCTCATATTTAGTGCCTATTCTCCTGCCATTCTACAATATTACCGCTGTGACACCCGCTCGCCCTGGTAGCGAACCGGCGAACTATCGCCGCGGTCTCCCATTCAAGTACAGAACATGCTCGATGTTGCAATGCATAGGTGATCTACTACTGATGTATGGTGCCTCACATTCCTAATGTATATTATACAATAAATCTGTTCGTGTAACATATTAATATTTTCGTTCAAGGCGAATGAGCCCAAATTATATTCCATAAACCTTTATTCGCCATTAACGATGGAAGAATTAAAAGCCTATTGTTCTGAGAGCTGCGGGGGAGGTGCTGAAGGTCCTGATTTAGAATCCTGGCTATCGGCTTCCTATCCCACTGCCTCTTCTTATTTTTTACTAAACTATTTTCGGAGCCACTCTCATAGCTACGATAATTTCACCAATATCAACACTCTTGTTGAACAACAACGTTTTTAAATACATTATAGACTGTCTCGCCTCTGACGAAAGCGTACGTTATGAATTCTTCAATAGGTTATTATTGCTTCGAACTGAGCCTGAGTGAAATATTCAGACCCTCTGTTTAAATATCCTTCAAGGGTGGTGCTCTTCTATTTATCTGGGCCTGTAAATTATCATATTATTTGAGCATCATGAAATATTGAAATAATTATTAGAAGGTCAATAGAGTTGAAGAATAATTTTATTTAAATCATCCAGCTTTGACCTGTCTAAAGACTTAAACGTCTAGAAACCTTCCCAACAGTCATTTAGGTTGCGATTAATTGTGATTTTTATCAAATTCTAATGTATAACATCATCTTAAACTGCAAGAGTTCATCCCAGCTACGATGAAGTAAATCACGAAAACGTGAGAGTATTTTTACAGAAAATAATAAAAAATACTCCAAAAATTATGACCAGTTTTTTTAAATTAATTTGACGCACATTCGATGGAGAACTTTATTAATTTCCGAGTGGAAATGTGGTGGGGTGAAATAATGTATAAATGAAATGAATGCTTCCTATTTTAGTTTTAACTCATAATATAAAAACTTTCTTTGAATTCTCATTTTATTATTTTATAATCTTTTTAACAAATTCTTTGAACTTACTTACTGTACCTAAAGAATTGATTTATTCCTGCAGTTTCCTTCAAATTATACTGAGAATAACCCAAATAAATCATTTGAAAATTAATTTCATTCCCTCTAAAAATTCCGTTGGACGATATTTCTTTTAGGGGAAACAGTCATTTTGATAATCATAAAAACATTTTGAAATAATTTCTTCACTTATCCACCACCTATTTGATAAAAACGTCTATCACAAAGGGGCTTCCGTCGTAAGTTGAGACTTCCCACGTGCTATAGGATCTGACTCCGCCTATTCACCGTTTTTCCTGTTATAAGAAGCCTATCTAAACACGACTTGAAATATGAGAAGGAATAAGATGTTTAGTGCCCCGCGTAATCCCAGAGAAAATTGCATTACTAGGAATTCGGGATAGAAGACTGAAAACTGAGAATATTGAAATATCTTGGTTAATGCTCTAGTTACAAAGCAATTATATATACTCTAGTGGTGTGGATAATTAAAGTTGTAACTAGTTTGATTATGTAGATTTTATCGACTCGCCTTGCCTGATAAAAACAATACGTCGTATTTAAGTTTTAAAAAGACGCTTTGTGATTTATGCAGTTATCACTGATGTGAAACGCGTAGGGGCTGAAAACTAAAAGATGGACATACCTTGGCTAATATTAGAGTTAGCGAAGAAGTGTATAGACCAAAAATTGAAGGAAATTCAATTTATAATAAGGTTTCCTATAAAACAATTTTATATCCGATTTAAATCCGCGGCTCAGGTTAGCGTCGGCCTTAATCTCACATGGTAAACGTAGAGTAGCGAGTTCCATTCCCGGCTGGGCAAGAGGAATTTATTTAGTGACGGAATACATTAAATAAAATCCTTAGTTCCACCTTGGCTAGAAAAGGGTTGTAACCAGAAGATAACCCACCCCAATTAGCCTTAGTTACAAAAAGTGGACGTTAATATAAATAAATATATCCGATTTATAATGGAGATATTTCGAAAATTGGTTTCCCCTCACCGCTTCCTCGTCAAATTCTACACGTTACGAACTTAACCTTTCTTTTAACAAATAGCAGCCCTTAAATATCAAATTTTGCGTCGGACAATCAACAATTACAACCAGTAACACACAAGAATATATTTTTGTATGTATATATATTGAAAATTTGGAGAGACTTCAAATTCTTCATCTCCGCCTTAATGATTAAATCGATAGATTTGAAGAAATGTTTTGAAGAGTACAGCCTCATAAGCAATTTCTCTGGAGTGAAAACTTTGAAAAACGAAGTCCTTGTCTTTTAAGTCTGAAGTACCGCAATTTGTAGCGCTACCGTATTCGATATTTAAGCATTCATGTGAAAATAAAGCCCCAGCTTGTTAGTGGCCTAACTTGAACAAGGAATTGGGGGGGGGGGGGTGAGAAGGGATTTAATGTGATTTCTGAAATATCTCCATTGATATATTGCATGTAACCTATCTTGTTTATAATGCAATTTCTTACAAAAGCTATTTTCTCTACATATTTCTGAGGCTTGAAATTTCTTCCTTTTTCGTTAGCAGCTCTTAGTTAACCCCCACTGTTGCTCATGCGACTTTCACATCATGCTTATTTATCGGTAAACGTCGCATGACCAATCTTACACTTCAAAAAACTCTTACTAAGAGATAAATAGAAAATGGAAATTTACGGTTGAGGTAATCTGTGTATCATTTCTGCACGTGGATAACTCTTCATTATACTTCGCAGCTTATTTGTTAGCATATGTACTGAATTTTTCTTCATGTATACTATCTTTTTGGTGTTTTACTGGATATATTAATACATTTCAGTGATCAAATATATTGTTGAGTTTTATTAATTAAAAGTGGAAAATATTTTAATAAACCAAATTAATTTTATCCAAATACTACAAAAATAAATAAGCTACTTAGTGTTACTTTTATTAAAAGATATAGTGTTACAGGAGACTGTAAAAGCTATTTTGAATTTATTAATATTCGTGTAACTTTGTCTAAACAAAGTTTGTAAATCTTAAGTGTTAGTTTTTAATAATGAAAGTAGAAGCGCACGTTTAAGCTTTTAGAAGTTGGTTAAAGCCCTTAAACATAAGTAGGCATTTCGGGAGTCATGTTTCTTCCTTAGATTATGAAATAAATTTAATAAGACTTCCACTTGCTAAACAACATTGAGGGCTGGTGCTTACAAACAAATATCATTTTACGTATTTTAATAGCAAACTATTATTTCACTAAACTAATATTACGAATACACTTAAGATGAAATATAGTTCGATCCCAGATAAAAGTATTAGTAGCGATTTTAAGGATTAAGTTTGTAGCGAAATTGATTAACACTATATAAGTTAAAATGCATAATTGTATTCTTAATAGTTAAATTCTTTAACGTGCTATACATGAGTCTTTAATATTGAACATTACTGATCTAAAGGAATTTATTGAAAACTGTAGGACCATCCTCACTTATACTTAGACGTAGCCCTCTTTAGTATATGAATAGCTTAACTCTTAGCTCAGAATATTGAGTTCTAAAAAAAAAAAATGGGTGGAGTAATGTAAAATTTTTTTAGAGTAAGTGAGGAGAGTGTTTTTATTTTCTAGCTCAGCTAATTTGATTTTTTATTAGGACCAACATTTCTTAAAACTACTAAGCCAACAAGTACATATAATAGTGTCGACTGAGCTTTAGTTTTATTCCACAAACTGAAGCCGTTAGTGGGATGAATGAAATGTCCGTCACACAGAGAAACTAAACATGTTTTCGAAGTTTGATTTAAGAGGAGACATTCTTAAAAGAAGTTACGAGGCAAGACCCAGGGCAATTCGCGTTGTACTTCCGTCACAAATACGACTTACAGATAATAGCTTGTGGGCTATCTATCTTACATTTAGTTCCAGGTCTCCCATTCATTGAGAGAAAAATCAAACATCCCTGTTGTTATTTGACTTACAATAAAATTGAAACAAGTCCTTTCAATGCTTATTGTAAAAGACACATGAGCAGAAGCTGGGATATCCCCAAGAATTTACGCACAAAGATGCAATTAACCCGCTTAATATTCGAGATACGCAGAGAATATAGAAGAACAGTTATAGAGAATTAAATTTTCAAATAAAATTTATTATATTATATATTTTGATCTGCCTCAAAATAATGTAGATGTTTTGAATTTTCAATTTCTTCCTTCCCGTGTAACCCCCTCCCCCTCCTTCTCATTATCATTTCAATCATTATGATTTTTTTTATTTAAAAAAATATTATACATAAAGTATGGTAAGGATCAAAGGTTTATATATGTATTAATTATATTTTTATTGTTCTATATTAATTGAATTGTATTCTATATGTGTAATAAAACACTTAGGACTTTGTTCTAGAACCCGAAGTGTTTTAGCAGAAAATACGTTATTGGAATAACTACAATGTCATGGATAAATTTATAATATACTATAAGTAACATTAAATAATCTATTTTAACTTTTTAAAATGATGCATAATAATGTTCTCATGTATATATTAGAGTTACGCTTAATTATTTATATACAGGGTGTTCCATATATTGGGGCCACAATTGAAATATCTTTTAAATCGTTAGAGATGTTGCGATCTGGCTGCGGTGATAAGCAGTGGAAGCTGAAATATATAAAAAATCCCGCAACCAAACCACTAACAAGAATTTAGGAAGGGCCACCAACAATCGACTCAAGTCCAAATTCAAATATATAAATTTATTTATAATAAAAATATTCACCAATTATAAATATTAATGATTAAAATGAAAAGGCACCTTTATAAATATAATGGGGGACACTTAATAATACTTAGTCTATATTACAATAAAAAGACTTAGCTGTTTAATAGAAGTGGTGACTTAGCCGTGAGAGATAGAGTAGCCTAGGCAGGCAGGAACAAGCTGAAGGATTAACTCTCGCACGAGAACCAGGGTCTCCCTTCCAGAGGATGCTGAATATGACTGACCTTAATCCGTCGTGAGGGGCTCCTTTTATAGGGCTAATCCGGGAGTGAACTTTGAACTGCCGATCGACATACGCTCAAAAAGAGCATTTAACGTGAATTAATTATCGAAATTCATCCGTATTATAACTTAGTGTACCGACGTTAAGAGCTGTGAATGTTATTATCAAAGTCCATCGGCGTTATCTATGAAAATGCTAGAGCACATGGTGACTTCACTCCAAATTGAATATAATTCTTATTTAAAGGTAAAAATAATACATTTAAGCATTCATACATCATAATCTTAATGTGCTCTGTGCTGAGAATACTCAGAATATAAAATACATGGCCATTTATAATGGGGTTATGTAATGCAATGTCAATTTCATTACAGAGAGATATCATAAAATTGATAAGTGTCTAAGATAAAGCTCGCTAAAGATTTAATTTTAACTATTAAGAACGTCTGAAATGGCGTTTCCTCATTACCCCACATCTTTAATCTTTTTTTGAAAACTACTCAAAAATAAAGAAACGTGCATTTTTTTTGTATGGCTTAATACTCAGCGATAAAATGGTGGCTGAAGTCGTATCTATACGTAGTTTTTGAATATACTATGTAAAACATTTATGAAAGAAATGTAATGTATATATTTAAAATTACCTGTTTTGCACCTAGTAGACAATAATAATAAAGAAACTTTTTATTTATTGGTGTTTATGACATCCATACATTGCCTCAAAGCACAATGGACGCCATACTTAAAATTTCTTCGTGTTCAATTGTTGTTGAAAAAATCCAAAAAATAATATTGCAGTTTTCTTTATTTTGACTATTATTAGAAATGTACGTAAGTGATTGTAAAATAACGAATTTTTCATAAATGCTGAATATTTACATTAAAAACTTTTCGGATTATTGATGAAATAACTGAAAATCATTGCTGAAAGTAGTTGCTAGAGAGCTTTGATTGTTTGGCAACTAAAATATTTTTAATTGAATCTCTGGATAAAACTACAATTACTCAAAAAAAAGTCATGTTTCATTGTGTTAGACATCAAATCTGCACTTGTGACACTGAAAGTAAGTACGACTTTGGCAACCATTTTATCGGTAAATACTGAGCTTAACAAAAAAAAAGTTTCTTAATTTTTTGAGCAGTTTTAAAAAATCGATTAAAATCTGAGGTAAAGATGATACGCCGTTTTTTGAGCGCGCTTTTATATTGAAAACTAGGTTTTTTGGGATTAATAAATGGCGCATCTGAAAGATTTCGTTGCGAGATACAACTTTGATCCTTTGGAATTTCACGTTATCTCTAACGGTTTAAAGGATTCACGAGTTGTGAACCGCATATACGGAAAGTACCTTCGTTTCTATGACGAGAAAGGGCGTCCTGCGTTAACTAAGCAGATTTCCCACGTGCGTCACGTATTTGCATAAATCCCAAAGCGTAAAGCTCAATGAGAACAATATTTGGCATTTGGGATTCATATAATGTGCTTCAAAATGGAACAGCTTACTGTTAATATGACATGAGCAGGAGTGGGGGTTTGCTGATGGCCAAAAACTAAAAAATGCAAATATCTCGGTTAATAATCAAGATAGTAAAAAACGTGCATAACAACATTTATAGAACATTACATTCGCAATAAAATTGTTTTTTTACAATCAGACGCATAATAACAGAGATATAATGAATTTTCAAAATGCCCCCTTCCCACTCTTCCGAATTTAGCCGTTAACGAACTTCATCTTCATTTTTACATAGAATTGATAATTATCGAGCTTGGCAACGATAAAAAAAATGCGATCTCTTGAGCGTTAACAGACAAATTGATATATATATATATATATATATATATATATATATATATATATATATATATATATATATGCAATTTTGAACGGACCTCATTGTCGTCAAGGGACAACAGTTACGAAAAGTTATCGTGAAATTTCGAGAAAAAAATCAATGTACAGACAGAGGTTACAATTTTATATACCCGTATATGTACTAGCTAAGGTACCCGTCTTCGCTAGGGAATTCATTTGAGGTTTAATGATGATTATTTTTTCTGGCAAGCGTTTACTTTCCACAATATTTTAACATTTCCCGTTGTATACCCGTCGTTTCTGTGGATTAGTTAATAATAAATTTATTTGTTAAGTAAGGCTTCACTGTCCACAATATTTTTATATATCCCGTCTCCTGTGCATTTAGTTTTCTTTTAATATATAATTCATAATCATAGAAAGTATTTTGTCCGCCAAACTATGTTTGAATTAAACTTTCTTTCCCTTGATACGGTACAAAGACCAACAGTGACTGAAAACCGAACAGAAAATGTAATATAGCGAATTTGTATTTCAGGCTTATTTTATAAACCCCCCCACCCCTCCCGTTTAAACCTAAAAAAAATAATATTGCTTATAATCGTTTAAGAATTAATGCTAATTCACATGCCGAGTTTTGTAAAGTTCCGTTCAATCGTTAGTGCCAAATACAATTGTCGGCTACCGTTTTAGTTATCAGTGTGTATCTTGTTTATACTTGGTATACGACAAAAGTGAATTTAACAAAAGTTACTTTAAATAACAAAATAAATAACTTTTGCCATGCACATATTTGCCGAAAAACCAATAGAAAACGAAATATTACTATTTATAATTTCAGGTCTCCCTAGGTAGGATCTATGGACATATGAAGAAATTTTTCGAAAATCCTATTATTAGCACAACTTCAATAGTTCATTTCCCATCAGGGAAACCTGATAAACATTATATTGAAGCTATTAATCTACAAATGCAAGTATGTACTACTATATTGTGTGGGACATGTAGGAAATAAAATCCCTCTCTGATGGGCTAATTATATATATATATATATATATATATATATATATATATATATATATATAGTTTTGATGGATCTCATCTGCTGGTTAGTTCTGATGGATATTTGAAGAAATTTTCAAAAATTGCGTAATCAGTACAACCTCAATCGGAGATTTGCCTAAAGAGAAATCAGCTATAAGCAAAATAGCTTTATAGGAAGCGATAATGGAGGAAGAGCTTGGAGTGCAGCTTGCATAATGCAGGAATGGCTGTGGTCTCTAAAGGCTTTGACCGATTCAGCTCGCGAAACGAATCGATCACTCCTTCTTTATAATTCATCGAGAGCCTTGAGAGCTTACTGGCCATACTTGACAATTGATATTTCATAATAGCCGAACTTGTTTCTCGGTGACATTGGCAGAAAGGTTATCATGTCGAGGTTACGTTGTTGATTGGCAGGATTAATAATACTCAAGTTTTCAACGTCTCTTGCATACATTTACAACATACAATCCTCTCTTCCGGCATTTTCGTCTCGTTTCAAACGCTTTCATGTTCCTATCTCCCGGATATCAGCTCCAAAGGTCGACCTTATCTTCCTCGTTCTCAATTATCACATCCCTTATCCGAATTATTAATTACAGTTCCGATTTATCTCATAAAGTCCAAATTTTCCGCAGTCTAATGGTCAAGCCAGGCGTGCAAAAATATTCTTAATAAAAATAGTGACCCTTATTTAGGACTTTCGCCTCACTCCAATGGAATGTGACAGTTCACCATCCGAACTGTCGTTTGGAAGGAAACTTCGTTTAACTCTGTCTTTCTTGCCTGAACAATTGAATCCAGGTTGGCCTAACCATGAAAAGTACAACTCATTTTTCATGGCTTTCCGGTTATGTTTATCGTGACAATTATATTTTTTTGTGACATTTTATTACAAAGAACAATAATTAAATATGCTGTGCCTTTCATAAATTAAAGAAATTAAAGAAGAGTCAAACCCAAATTTGTTCAACTTACATGTCTTGAATCAGCACTTCGCCCATTACTTGTCAATGTAGTAGTCCTTATAAATGTAGTGGAGGAAATTTAAAAAAAAAGAAATCATTTATTAATATTTTTGCTGCTGGATTCAAGTGGCATTCTTGGACAACTTGATCAAGCATACAACAAGACCAGTTGACTGTACTCAAACGTAACCTCCTTAACTTGTTGATCCTCATTCAATGTAAGATGATTTCCCATCTATGAAGATGAACAAGAAAAGAAAAAGCCAAGAGGATCAAAAAAAAAAAGGCACATTTGGGATTATAGAGGCCGCAATAAAGAGCAGGATGCTAAAGTTTCACCCAAAATTATTAAGAAAACAAAGTATTATGTAGGAAGCAATAAACGGCATAGTATTAGGTGTTTTATTGAATTATTCATTGAGATTTGAAGTGCAATAGTATCTGTGTATGTTTCTGTTTTTTTTATTACCAAAATTGATTGTACTCCGTACACTGTTTCTTGATATGGGCACTACAAGACTTCCTTGTACACTCATTAAATTAAATGTGAAAAATGGTTTGCGACACATCATTTAAATTTATTTGATTTGAAGGTCATGCTCGATATCTCTGTTCCAATGGATACTATAAAACGTGTAATGGACTTCATTTATAAATATTTTTATTGTAAATGAGAATGGTCTTGTACAAACTATTGTATGTCTAATAGGTACGGAGAAATTTGTAATTACAATATTCCAAGGCTAATCGCTATTGAGTTATGCAAGCCACGACCGTACGTATACACGTCACGGGTTCAGGGAGTTTCAAATCGGACAATTTCTTTGAAATTTAGAAACCAAATTTTTTTTGCGTCAGCAATATATCCTTTACTTCTTACAAGGAAGTATAAAAGCTCCCTGTGTGAGAATGTGTTTATACGTGAGTGTGTGCTTTTGTGTATTTAACTTTAATGTAAGTTTAAGCTAGCTAATATGAGATATTGCTTATCGTCCAGGAACGACCATACGGCTAATAACTACTGATTGATGAAATATCCATACATTCGTCAAGAAACATCCGCGATGAAAAATGTTTCCAATTGACATTATTCTTTCCCTCTCTCTCTCTCTCTCTCTCTCTCTCTCTATATATATATATATATATATATATATATATATATATATATATATATATATATATATAAAAGAAAGGACAGATGTATCAAGAAGGTTATTGTATCTGAAGAAGAAATTTAGTTCTGTGGAGGTAAGCTAACCTGTTCTTTACACATCTTTTTCTTCACCATATGTTCTTTCTTACATAAATCTATTTGTAATCATATTGAGTGTTTCCTAATCACTTTGTCAATACAATTGCTCCCGACCTCCTTGGCCAATCCCCCGCCGGATTACTATATACAATAATATGGGCACCAAACCATTTGCTTTGAAATTTTATAGACTAAGCCAACAAATTCTATTTGTATTGCTTACGCATCTGGTTTAAATTATATTCTGTCTTTTATTTCTTTAGTTTTAATGTACCAAGAGTGTTTTTACTTATTACTTATTTTACTTAAGACCTCTCCAAAGAAATAATTCTTCTTTAAGTAATCATTTTGTACCAAGGTAACTTTAATAATATAACTTAAATATTTGTTTTAATAGTACACGGATACATTTCCTTAATTGAATTAGCAGAGTAAATAAGGCGAATATTATTTACCCTCTACCCTGTAACTTGCTTATAACTTTTTTTAATACTAAATGTTAACGGCTAGTCTTTCCTATATACATTTGATGGTTATTCTTATAACAAAACATGAGGAGTTGATATTACAAAATTAAAATCTGTAGTTCCTGACATAACTTTGTTTTTCTTTTATAAAAAGTGACAAACAAAATGTTTTCAATATTGTTAGTATTTTGGCAATTCTGCTAATATTATGCAGGGTGCGGCAGCAAAACGTCCTTTTTTCCTTGAAAAAAGGCAGCTTTTGCTGAACTAGGTTATGGAGATTTAGATGTTACCCGCAATAAGATTTTTATAAATTTCTTTAATTGCCCTTGGTCCCTACCTACTAAACTTCACAAAAGTTAATCTGCTGCATAAACTAAGTAGATTTTCCACGAGCTGACATCCGAAGTGCTGATGATCTCAATTCACGATCTAGTCTCTATTTCTGCGGCAATAAAACGTTTATGTAACTAAGGAATCAAAAAACCAGCTTGCTATGAGATGGTGAGTCACTCAGTTGCTCAAAGTGAAAAATGACACGAGTATGAGTGGGAGTTTACTGAAACAGAATACTAAAAAATGAAAATATCTCGGTTGATGTTCGTGGTACAGAAAAGACGCATAGGGCAACGTTTATAACAAATTAAATTGGCAATAAGATTGGTTATGTACAACGTTTGATCTTATTATAACCGAGACATTTATTACTAATGTTCGTTTTTCCAGGTTTTATATTTGTGTTTGCACTCCGTGCTCCGAACAAGGTCTGCAAGATCTAGATTTTGGTTATTTAGTATTATTATATTATCTTGCTCCCTAAGACAAGAACCTCTTTAGTTTCGCCTTGGTGCCAGTAGGCCTGCACGTTCGTCACAGACTTTATATAGTTTATTCTAATTTTATACTTGATATCTATTAATATCCAATTTCACAGAATTCTAACCTTTCATTTTGGAGCAAAAATGATAGGGGAGAGGGCTTAGAAACGATTTTTGATGACACCCATGATTCTATATATCATTGTAAAGCTCTCTTTGAACGAGCTTAGAATTTCTAAACGGGTAACATATGAAAAAACTGAATTTTGCATTTTCCTGCCTTACTCTTATATTGATAATTATATAGATAACATAAGATTAAAAAAAATTGTTAACTGCAAATTGTTTTTAATTGCCTTACAATACAATCTATTGTTCTTCTCAGAGGATTTTTGACCCCAGGATGGATAACGTCATGGTTCACATATCAATGTACAGTGAACGAGCTCCTTAAATTTATGTTTTTATTTTGCTGACTTTGGTAATATTATACGTTATTTATACTACTGGTTTAATATAAAAAAGAACATAATTATTGTTATATAATACTCATTAACGGATCCAAGTTGCTTCAATTCTCTTCCGCATAGGTCTTTTCATATTTTGGGCTTCTTTTTTTTCGATTTCATTCCGCAAAAAAAAAAAAAAAAAAAAAAAAACAGTGAAGGGAGCAAAGTAGGATCGGAAATACTCGCTGGCGGGGAGACAGTCTGATAATAAATAGAATTAAAATAGACAGAATGGGTGTTTGCCAGCATCTCCTATTCAACCTTTATCATCGTAATGAATTTTATAAATAATTGTTCTTCTGGGAGAGCCGGTTTTAATAATATACATTATTTTTCCTTTTATGTTTCTCCTCAGAGGAAGTGAAATTCAATATGGCCATTGAATCAGGGAACACAATAGGAAAGGAACAATCCAATTAAATATCCCTAAATATTGTTTCTAAATCGGTTCATTTTCTTCCGAATTTATTCGACAATTTCCAAGAAATATACACCACATGAAAATAAATTATTATGAATCTCAATTTTGAATAGTAATTAACTATTTCCACATTTCTACAAATTGCTTCATTTAATTATCCAGGCTTGGGAATTAGGTAATATTAACAGTTGATAATTAAGTTAAAGCCACATTGATAACAAGTCTAACGGGCACCTGCATATACGCATACAAAGCATAGAGTAGCACTGTGATATAGAATATCCGTTTATTTAGAATATTATTGTTACTTGTTGCTATATCCTTAATAATTATATTTTGATTCGGGTTATAACAAGACTTTATTTAGAATATGATTGGTTAATATTCAATTGTATTATAGAACTCGTACTTGAATTGATGAAGATTAACCAGCGCTTATTTACAATTTATATCTTCAATTATACGATTATTGTAATATGTAATATGAATTAATTAAGAAAATTCTTATTTCAGCTGTTCGTATTACACTATGACTAAAAATTGGTTATTTTTTTTTTCACTTCTTTAATAATGGTTCGGCTTGCTAACAAACCAAACCAAACACGGGAAAAGTGCTGCGTACAGAAAGACTTTGCATTAATATTTTAGGCCTCTCAAGTGATGTGTTGGAAGCATTTTTTCATGATTCTTGACCATTCATAATGAAATTATCTCTATTTGTCCCGTATTTTTGCTGTACATCTTTGTCTGAAACATGAAATGAATGAAATCCAAAATGAATTCCCAACACACATTTGAAAACGGGTTTTGGTCAGAGCTTAATGACCCCCCCCCTCTTCTTTCTATTATGTCAAACGTGACCATTCCTTCCTGAGCGTTTTCCATAAGCTCGCCACAAGAAGACGAACCCTACCGCCAGCACTGAAAATGCCGACTAACAATAAAACATATACTAAGTCATTGTTGCCTTATTACTCACTTAAACTTGTTATACCCGATGCCTAAGTGTCTTTATAATTTATTTTCTTACCTAATATTAAAACATTATATTTTTAACAAATAGTTTTATTAAACTTATTATATTGGTTCCTCTTCTTACTAATACATAGGTATAACATTATTAAAAAAAAAAAACAATTAAGAGAAGACGAGAAATTGGACAATGTTAACTCAGATAAGATTTATATGCTAATATATACTTCTCTAGTTGCATTATTTAGAATATTATGAAGTTGTGAATTATCTGCTGGCTGTATGATGAATGGTAACTACTGTTCTCTGAAAGGGGAGTAAATAGGGCAATGAAGCATTATATGATAAATGTCCTCATTCATATTTAAATTACACAATGTGCAAATGTATTTTGGGCTAATATTATAGCGTACATTTTTCATTAAAAACTTTATACAATAGTTGCTTGACGTTCTTAGCTGTGAAATGGTTTTTACAATTTGGAATGGCAAACCTATTGTTAGAAATTCTTGAGGTGAACCGAGAATTGTGAAAATTGCCATTTGTAGCGGACTATAATTCGAATGCTTATCTTCGTATCCTTCTACTATTGGGCTAATGTGTAAATTAATTAAGTTAGCAGAATTATGTGGTTGCTCATTAATTTGCATGCTGTCAAATTTGAAATAAAATAAAGGCACTTATCGTAAAAGAATGAATTTTGGGACAAATAACTCTGAAGTAATTGTGAGAAATAATATTAATATCAAGGGAAATATTAAGAAAGGTGGGTGTTTTGATTTTCTCTTATGTTCAACTTATATGACCAGCCAGTTGGTCTCCATTGGAGATAGCAATTGGAGGATGATTGCTAAAGGAAGCAGAGAAAGGAGAAATGAAGCACCTTTAACAGAAGTTATTGGTTGCTCGTTTGTGCCTCTTTGCGGCACGGTTCAATTCCTTTATCGAGATTATTATCTGTCTCCCTCTCTATCCTATTCTCGTAACTTCACCCTCCATTTATTCATATATTCTTCCTTCATTCATATATTGGGCCTATTTACTTCCAAACCTTCAAGGAGGTACGTACCGATCGTAAATCAGCTGTAGGAATTTATGTTGTACTATTATCATTCAGCCCGCGTTGTTGTCGATCCTTTTCTAGATTTATTTATATTGATCTTCGATCCATATTCGCCAAATGAAGTTGTGATCAAGAAATATTTTTTTCTTGGAGGTTATACACTCAACCGCAAAAAAAACCGGACACTTCATTTTTGTCGTATTAAAAGCTAATTTTTAGCAATTTTCTTTATGTGGGTATTCTAGTTATTACAGAAAATTTAGAGTCTAAGTCCATTGAACTAATCCCTTCAAGATTAGTAAACAATTAGATAAAACTCAGATTAGCTTTATTTGTCGTGAAGTTGATCTATTCTAAACTGTAAGTAGTTTTTCGCATATTTAAACATCTTTAATTATTAACCAAGCATTTTCTTTAATTAATGTTTTATTTTTATTTCGGTCCAGAATAATGGGTCTTTCAAACTTAGATGGAAGGCCGGAGCTTACGTTACATTGCCGAAACGCTTGGGGTAGCGAAGTCTACCATTCACTGTAATAAAATTGAAGAATAATTTTTTTTTTTAAATGTGTTAATTTATCTTTTTCTTTATTTTTATTTTGTATTTTTTTGTAAATAATCAATAAAAATTATTCACTTTTGGCAGATTTTGTTTAAATAAGCTATAGATTAACTAATTATTTTAATTAAAAAGATTAATATACATATATATTAAGTATTTAACAAAATTATAAGACTAAATCTAAGTGTCCGGTTTTTTTTGCGGTTGAGTGTATTTTAACAATGAGATGATCCTACAATAATCGAGTCCGTTCTATAACCACCCCTAACCACAAACACACACACACACACACATACATACTTATCCGTAACCGCAATTTTCGTTTGATCTTTACCAAATTCGATTAATAAGCGTTTCATGAAACCTAAAGATGAAACGTCGGTAATTACTGGAATCAGACCAGGCGGAGGAGAGTTTTGAAAGGGAGGGATTTTTTATTTCATTTATTCTGAGATGGCTTTTTTATTATTATTATATATATATATATATATATATATAAAATATATATATGTGTGTGTGTGTGTGTGTGTGTGTGTGTGTGTGTGTGTATAGATATATATTAAATTGCTGAAGTGTATTGGCAGAAGAATCTCTTAGATGGAGTTATGAGCTAATGAAGTTATCGTAAGGCCTTATAATATAGAGGCAAAGGGGAGGGGAGGGGAGGGGTGGGGGGGGGGGGTACTTGGTAAAATCGATGTGGACATTCCTGCTCCTACGGCTCTCCATAGTCCACATTCTCCTAGCCCTGATTCACCCCCACTCCTTAGACTATCTTAGTCAGAAATATTCTTTTAAAAGTAATACTTTTCTTTTTGCATATTTTTTTTATTATATTAAATTCAAATTCTCTTTAATCTTTTCACGCAGATTTGGGCCATAAATGAAACCGGCTATTTATCACGCAAGTCCATCAGTAAATGAATACAAACTGCCATTGGGAAACCAAAATCACCTTTTCGATAAGTTTAAGCTTACTGGAGGCCCTCGAAATTATATGGGAGTACAAAATACACGAAACTATTGGACGTGTCAAGAAACAAAAACAGACTATCCAGGCTAAACCGAAAATAATTTGAATTAAGTGAAATGAAATCTTTGTTTACTTGAGATAAATTTGTCATCATTCCCAACATGGGTATTAGTAGTAGGCGTCTCTCTTCTTGATTTCATTGTATAAAGATGATTAAGTGGATGAAGAGCCCTTATGTCTACTTCCGCAGGTTTGGCTCTTAAGGGAAATCCGCTATTGAAGTTGCACTCATGACGCGATGTTTGAAAAATTTCTGCAAATGCCCATCGAGCCTACCCAGGAGATGACGAAAATGAGGTCCCGTTCAAATTTATATATATATATACTAGCGGACCCAACAGACATTGTCCTGCATGATATTTCAAGCGATTAGGATATTAAATTTAATAATATTATGTTTAAAACAAAACCAACTTTTGTTATTTGCACTTTTGCTAAAAACATGAAAATGAAATATCGCGAATTTTTTATTCAGGCCTCCCTTATAATCCCCACTCCCGTTCAAACCTAAACAATTTAATATAGTTAATAATCATGGAAGAATTAATGCTAATTTACATAAAGAATTTTGTTAAGTTCGGTTAAATCGTTAGTGCCCAATAAAACTGTTGGTTCCCACTTTAATTTTTTAGTGTATATCTCGTTTATACTTTGTTATATGACAAAAGTAAACATATCAACAGTTACCCTAAATACAGAAATAATCAACTTTTATCCTGTGCATATTTGCCGAAAAACCAATATGAAACAAAATATCGCTATTTTTAATTTTAGACATCCCTTACAACCTCTTTTACCACTCTAGCGGTCGCAATTTTGGTTTAATCGTTACCAAACTCTATATTTAAGGCTCTATTTAAAAAGGCTCTACTTTTTAGGCAAAAAGAAAGATCAACTTCATTAATCCATTTTTGAAGTTCTGGATGATGAAGGAAATATTATCTCAGGTAAAAATAGAAATGCCTCGTTCCTTCACAGTAGTTTAATCTATGCGACAGACCGCTTTCAGAGCATGCACTCCATCATCAGTGCCCTGCTGGCAGACATTTACCATTAAAAACGTGGTATTAAATTAAAAAAATAATAAATATATTGAAGGCCAAGTGTTAGAAAAGTCTTATGTTCCATCTCTTGACCTATAAATTTTGACTATTTATTAAAATTGTTTGTATGTATTCTACTGGCAAGCTTTCAATTTTAATCTGCAAAAATATTTTTCTTCATATATATTCATTGGGCCACTAATTTGTATTTTTAAAATTTATATTCTAATCTTGACCTTCAATATGTACATATATTTATTATTTTTCAATTAAATGACATATTATAAGACGTTTTTAATGGTAAATGTTTGCCAGCAGGTTCTTCTTAACTATTCGAATATTTGTTTTTTATAAGGGTCATTCAGTCTTGTTCTAATAAAATATTGAAGTTTTTTCTAGGTTATAGAAATTGTATTTCATTCAATGAATAGATATTCACAACAAATTTAATAGAGGGAGCATATAACATGCGCTTTTACAATTCTTGAATAAGTTCAACTTCCATCGAGAAGTTAAAATTAAATTTTAGTACTATGAAAATCATTCGTTAGCCTTCCAGGCAGTTTTCATTTGATATTTAGCAGATTTCCCTAAAGGGAAATCAGCTATTGAGGTCGTACTCATGACGCGATTTTCGAAATTTTCCCTCATATGTCCACCCATCCTACCTAGGAGATGACGAAAATGAGGTCCGTTCAAAACTGTATATATATATATATATATAAATGGGGGTTTAGAGGGGAGGAATTTCAAAAATTCGAAATATCAACGTTAATATGTCAGATCAAAAAATTGTATATAACAATCTTAATGAAACGTAAGTGTACTGCAATTATTGTTATGTACATTTACTCCCTATGATGAATATTAACCGAGATATTTGCATTTTTCAGTTTTCAGCCTTCAGTAAACTCCCACTTCTACTCATGTTACATAAACAATACTCTATTATATAATAAACCACATTACTCGAAGCCTGAATACTAAATATTGTATTCAAGAGACCTTTATTATACGAGATTCACGCAAATATGTCCTGGTAACCCCCCCCCCCCCATCTTAAGGTCTTGGACTACTAAAATTCGATTGATTAAGATAACAGTTATTCTACCTCATTATTAATTACAGTTTCTAGATACAGTAAATAGTTCTCAATAAAACTAATAAGTTATGTTGTGATAAATTTTAGTAATTGTTTTTCTTCCCGGTATGAAGGTGGCAGTCCTCTTTGTTTACATATCAAACGCTTTCCGTCGGCAGGTTATTGAAATTGACTGAAACATTTCTTATTTCCGATTGTATTTATTCACTTAATATTCAGAGTGGTGTTGTTTTTCCAGTACGTAGATTTTTATCTATTACTAAACTTCACGAGTGAAAACTGCTTAGTTTTCGCAGCCCCAGCGTGACGGACTTTTTTTTATTCTGCGATAGCCCATAGTATAGTAGCATGGTGGATATGGGAAACAAAAGCCCTCCAATTCAGTAGAATGCTGGATCCCTAAATCGGACGGTGGGGTGGTGTAAGAGCTATCGGCAGATAAGGCCATCTTAGGATATAGGCTTTGGGAAGGATGGCATGGGAACAAGTACTTCTGAGAAGGGTAGGGCTTATCTGACGGAGGAATCTTATAAAGAGGCTATGTCCTCTAACCGCTAGGCTTTCCCTCAACTGTAGGACTGTTCAAACAGTCTCTCCCATTACCAGCTGTTTTAACTTCGACGACAAATACAGCCCAAAAAAAAAAAAAAACTTTCTACCTTTTGGTCCTTGTCTCAGTCAAGGACAGTAGTAGTTCTTCCATTAAGCCACTCCTTCCACTTATAACAGATTAAATAAGAACAAAGTCTTAGAATTCGGCCTTTATCTGAGGATCCATCAGCACTGAACCTATAAAGCATAAAAAAAGCGATCTTAAATACTACAAATTACATAACCTAACCTATTAAAATATAAACAATAATCAACCAATATCCCAGTATCCGTTTTTAGCAGATTTTCCTTAGGGGAAATCTCCTATTTCAGAATTTTTCTTCAAATGTTCATGGATGCTACCGAAATCCTTAGTCATCAAATGTCCGTTGATGACGAAAATGAGGTCTGTTCAAAACTATATATATATACTACATATATATATATTTCTCTGTTACCGCCTTCGCAATTATTGTTTAATTGTATCCAAAATCGATATTTAGTCGCTTTATGTAAAAAGGAAGATCAAGTTCGTTAACGACTGCAATCGGACCAGTGGGTGGGGGGAATTTGGAATAGACAAAATATCTCCGTTACTATACGTCGAATCGAATAATTGTATAGAACCAATCTTATTGTAAATTAAATGTACTATAAATATTGTTATATACATTTATTCTCTATCTTAAATATTAACCGAGATATTTGCATTTTTATTAAGGGTAACGGGCGAGCAATGGTCGCTTCTATTCGTTCCCGCCGAAAGTTAGTTCGGCCGTTTCCGTAACTGTTCGGCACTCGTATGGAGATTTCTCTATTGTATAACTTTACGTGGGAAATCATCTAAGTTTAAACAGCCTCTGCGTGACGGACTTTATCATTTAGATAAAGTAGATTGGACTATTGACGATTCATTGATTTTTTTGTAGTTTATTGAAGATGGAGCGGAGCTATAACCTATAGAAACATATTTTGGGGAACATACATTTTTTATTTGTTACGCTTTTAGACCTGAGTTGCGGACTTGTGGTGCTGATGTTGTACCTAAAACATGTTTTAAAGAGTAAATATATGTTTTTGGTGGTGTGCTAGGACAACGCACGATTACTGACCATTTTTTCCTCCTGTATTTGTGAGGAATTTATCTGCATGTTAATTTCAATTTGGTGGATTTATGAATAGTGGAAATTTTATTATACCTAATCTCCACCTTATTTTAGACTCATTTAATGATATTTAGAAAATTATATAACTGTCCTACCCAAACTGTCCTAAATCCTACCCAGCGGAGGCCAGCGAAACCCAAGCTTCATAACTTAATGTTACTCCGTCTGCAACTTAAAAATGTCAGTCACGCAGAGACTGCGTAAACTAAGCAGATTTCCCACGTGAAGTTTTAACAATAGAGAAATCTGCATACTAGTAGCAGTAGTAGTAACGTGTCTCTAAACCAATTTCACGACAGCCGAACAGTTACGGAAACGGTCGAACTAGCTTTTGGCGGAAACTCACGAATAGAACCGTGATCAGCCGATCTCATCTCGTCCGTTATCCGCACACACTCAATAAAAATGCAAATATGTCGTTTAATAATCAAGTTAGAGAATAAATGTATATAACAATATTTACAGTTAATTTTCAATGAGATTAGTTCAATTCAAGTTTTCGATCCAACTTCTAGTGATGGAGATATATCGAATTTTCGAAAATTCTCCTGTCTTAATATATATATATATATATATATATATATATATATATATATATATATATATATAAATATATAAAATGGATCGGACGTCATCTCCTGGGTACGATTAATGGACATTTGAAGACATTTTTCTAAAATCGCGTCATGAGTACGACCTCAATACTGGAAAGTAGTATCTAAAGGCTGCACCTGGTAATTGATCCCGTGAACAGATAAACTTGAGTTTCAGGGGAACGAACGAGGGAAGAGCATGCGGTGGTAGATTAATATAAGAATGATATATAAACCAGCATTTGCTTTTTTTTTTCGTTCTGTGCGGGATTGGTAACAAATTTCTTTTGATTAAGGCTACGTGTAAATGCGTATATATAAATGTTTTAAAAAAAATTATTTATGCAATTTTGAAATGTGCCAATATTTCTAAATATTAGGCAGATGTTGATAACAGTACAATCTCCGTCTTGAATGCATTTTTTAGTCAATATTAGACCATTTTTTTTATTTTTCAAGTATTTTTAAATATATATATATATATATATATATATATATATATATATATATATATATATATCTAATATATAAAATTTCCATGTCACAATGTTAGTTAGCGTACTCCTCCGAAACGGCTTTACCGATTTTTACTAAATTTTATATGCGTATTCAGTAGGTCTGAGAATCGGCTACTCTCTATTTTGCATACCCCTAATTGATAAGAGTTGTTCACCCTTAACATTTTTTTTTTAATTTTTGGATGAAATTTTTTGTTTTTATTTTTTTATAATGTGGCATTAAATAATACATACAACCCTAAATTTTTACTTTTTTATCATTAATCCCTATTTTTTTTATAGCCATTTTAGTAATTTAATCATTATCATCCCGCTCGGTAACTGATCAATTATAGTGTTTTTAACTGTACTTTGATTAAAATATTGGCATTTGCAATAACAATCAACAAATCCCAAGGCCAAACGATGTCTATTTGTGGCTTAGATTTGAGTACATCATGTTTTTCACACGGGCAATTGTACGTAGCATGCTCTCGAGTGGGTAAACCATCCAGTTTGTTTGTGCTCGCTAAAGATGGGCTAACAAAAAATATTGTTCACGCTATCGCATTAAAAGATTGATGTCGTTTGTTAGTGTTACTGTCGTAATTAATATGTGATATGTAATTTTAAAAAATAAACTATAATAACTTATTTATATTCCGCTATCGTTGATAGCGCTCGATGCCTATCTCATGCATATACCACATACACACTTATAATAAGGAAGTTACTTTTTGTCTACACTAGAATATATATACAAAATACAAATAATTTATATCGAAAAACAAATTTTGACGGGTTATATACTATATATATATATATATATATATATATATATATATATATATGTATTTCATTTATTAAAAAATTAAATATTTATTTAGTTCATTCCAGAAACCATCCACTCAGTATTTTATATAGGGTTTTTTTTTTAGATGTATAGAACTTTAAATTGCAATAAAACACCGATGGATTATTCGATTGACAAGAATTTTATTTTATTCGAAAGATAATCTTGTGGCATTACATTTTAAATATTATACATATACGGCGCAACATGTCACACAGCTCGTGCCACAATCGATTTATTGAAAGACACGTTTGGTGACCGCCTAATTTCACGTTTTGGATCTGTGAATTGGCCTCCAAGTGTCTATCTTGGATAAATCTTGTGATTTAACTCCACTAGACTACTTTCTGTGGGGCTATGTAAAGTCATTGGTCTATGCGGATAAGCCACAAATGCTTGACCATTTGGAAGACAACATTCGCCGTGTTATTGCCGATATACGGCCATAAATGTTGGAAAAAGTCATCGAAAATTGGACTTCCAGGTTGGACTACATCCGCGCCAGCTGTGGCGGTCATATGCCAGAAATCATATTTAAAATGTAATGCCACAAGATTATCTTTCGAATGAAAAAAAAAACTCTTGTCAATCGAATAATCCATCGTTGTTTTATTGCAATTTAAAGTTCTATACCTCTAAAAAAACACCCTATATTAGTAGATTTAATTCGTTTTTTTTTGTAATATTATAATATTTATTCTATTGTAAAACATATTATAAATATTATACTGGGTTCGATTCCCGGATGGGCAATGCGATTTGGAAGAACAAAGCATAGAATCTCTAGTCATGCACTCGCTAGAGTAAATTAGTTATTTACACACGTCATGTAAACGATGACAATAAATAATATTGTAAAATAAAATACTTGTTTGTTTGTGAAAAATGAAACATGTAAAAAAGTATTTCTTCCTGTGTATATTCAGCTTGATAAAGCAAATAAAAGTGTATTATTTATAATGAGTTCCTATTTATAGACTTTCATGTCTATAAAAAGAAACAGAACAAGGAAGGAAATAATCCGGCTTACACCTTTCCTTGCTTTAGATTACCTTCTCTGATACATTTGTAGAGTTATTTTAAGAAGGGAAAAAAAAGAAGTATATTTATAGGATTTCCTTATTAAAGTATTTCAGAGTTTATATATATATATATATATATATATATATATATATATATATATATATATATTCTTCCCGAATTGAGTAATAGAAGTGAAGTTGGTCTATGATAAGTGCAGATGTTTCATGTCGCAGGCATACTGCCCAACACGTGGGCCACCCACCCACCGTTTCCTTCATTTTTCAAACTCTCCCCACTCAAGGACAGGGGTGTGACGTATCTCTAATGGGAATTTATCATCTTAAAAGATTTAAATTTTAGTTTTGGGGCCTGAACTGAGGGAAAACTGGCTCATCTTCCATTCGAGAAGTAACAAGAATATTTATTATATGTCATGTATGCTAAAATATGTGCAAATTAAAAAAAATCACTTTTGTACTTGTACTGCTTTGAGAAAGCCGGATAGCATGTAAAGAGATCGACAAATAAGCCCAACGTCGAAATAAGAATAATATAAAGATAAAAAATGAGCAAACCTCAAATCAAGGAAATCCCCCCCCAAAAAAAAAATGTTTAGCCGATATCTCATTAGGATAATACCGAAGTTGTAGTCATAACACGATTTTGGGTTTCTTTTGTTAAAATGTCTATCAATCCTATCTAAAAGATGTCAAAAATCAGATCCGATAAAGTTGCATTGTATGTATATATATTTTCAGTAAACCGCTCTTGCGTTTTCATATTTTGCTCGATAGTTGTAAAGCTCGATCTCTAAGCGTTTCAAGTAAAGAGGATCATCAGGTTTGTTAACAGGTGGACTTGGATTAGGAAAACGATGAGGGGCTGGCCGAAATATCTCCATTATTATTATTATTATTTATTAACGTCCACATTTTTCAGCTAAGGCTAACTGGGACGGGTTATCTACAGGTTACCACCCTTTTCTAGCCAGGGAGAGATTTTAGGATGTTATTTAATGAATTTCGCCACTAAATAATTTCCTTGGCCCAGGCGAGAATCGAACTCGCCACTCTAGGTTTGCCATGTGAGGTAAAGGTCAACGCTTTAACTCGCATGGCTAACCTGAGCCCCTCCATTATAATTAAATTCCAGGAAAAATGTTATATAATTATCACATAGCTAATTTAATTTCTAATTATTATAGGAACCGAGATATTTACATTTTTTAGTTTTTAGACCCTCAGTAAACCTACTCCAACTCATCGCCAATTTTGTAATAAAATAATATATCACGATACGTCTTATATAAAACATTTAAATGCGTTAAATGTTTTTCATCGGACGGCTGCTGGAGAGGTAGCTGTAAAACATAAGGTGTAAAATTTAATACTTGGAATATCTGCATTATAATAAGTCTGGCAGGAAAATTTTCACATTTTACGTTTAATTCTCTTCAATTGTTATTCTGTAGAGTTTTTCTCAACTCGAATATAAATCTCCGAGTTAAGTCATTAGATGTGAGTACATTTGGAAACGCCGTTCCTCCTTATAATAGTTTTACTCAGAGCACCTGAGCTAAGAAACTCCTAATGCCCAGTTTAAATTTCATGTGCACTTATTTCAAGGCAAACTGGAGAATATGGCAGAATCGGAAAGCTTGGAGAAAATGCAAATTAATCTTAGTCCACACAGTGTTCAATTTTATCTCTATTTTTAATTAGACATAATAATATTTTAGAGGCCCGAGGAAGGAAAGAAATAGTTATATAATGACTACAGTTTATTGTGGGCCCTTTTTTTAGGTATAACGATTTTTCAACTTCTGGTAAACTCGGGAGGAATATTTCCATTTTAAACAAAAGTTAAGAGTAGTTCATATAGTATCATGACATATAATATTTATCTAAATTGATTAAGCACATACAGTTCCTCTTAAAAAACGAAATATATAATTTTAAAACAATAACAGCATACCTACTATGCACATTATTTGACTAAATCTACGCTTTATATTATATGAATGAGATTTGTTAAATACTAAAAATATAGTTTGTTAGTTGAAAAAATACGATGTTGAGTAAACACGTTTCTGTATTATGATTTTCATGTATCCTGATCCTATTTCAGCTGTTCAAATCCACCATGATGCTAGAAAACTCCAAGAAATTCAGAAACAATTTTAGACAAGAGAGTGCCTGACGTTTAGTAACGTTAAGAATTAAGTACTAAAGATCTGTTTTTGGGCAACTATAGAATATTTGGCCAGGTTTTTATTAAGGAACTTTTTAAAGAACTATCAAACATTCCTTTAGGCCATTAGGTGCGTTTTACGCAATTATTTCTCATCAGAAATAAAAAGAATGTTCATTTATCCATGTTTTTCTCATTTATTTTGTTTGTCTTTGCTTGCTGCCATAGTTGTGCCAGTCTCATTGCTACAACTTCAATACAACCTAAGTCTATTAGCTACAAAATTTCGATGAATTTAATTAGTAAGTCATTTAGTGTCAGGAGAAGTTCGTTTATTCGCAGGTTCTGTTTGATGATATGCAATATGTTGCAGATCAGCTGTTTAGTAGTTGAGATGTTGGGAGAGATCGGATGTGTTCTAGGCTGAGAGACGTGTGTGAAAACATGATTTTAATATAAGGCTTGTTGTTAAAAGTAGAAAGTGTCTATTCCTTTTACAAATAAGTTAGTCGTAAACATAAAGCAATAGTAATTAGTGAAACGTATTCAAGTCCTTTTACCAATAGGCCATTGGTATTTTTAGTTTTGAGCTAACACCTAGTTGAAGATGATTAAAAATGGCGCCTGAGGTCTATGTGCTGAATGGACAGCAATGCTCAAGTGAAAAAAGTCCGTCAAGCTGGGGCTGCGTAAACTAAGCAGATTTCCCAAGTGGCGTTTTACAATAGAGAAATCTGCCTACTAATAACGGCAGTAGTAACGAATCTCTAAACCAATTCACGAGGGACGACCGTTACGGAAACGGCCGTACTAGCTTTCGGCAGAAAGTCCCGAATATGGCCGACTTCTGCCAACCACTCA